>CAKNXH010079927.1:0-19963 GCA_932178445.1 Andricus quercusramuli | reverse complement strand
AATATAAATAAATAATATTCAATAAACAAAAATAATAAATTAACAAACAATTATTAAGGCTCTTGATTGAAAATTCATCTTTTTAGTTGAAAACTGAAGTACTCTGTTAAAAATTAATGTATTTTGTTAGGAATCCATCTTTTTTATAGAAATTTTTTTTTTTTTTACAAAATTATTCTTTTTATTTGAAAATTCGTTATTGGATAAAGGTTAACTAATAATAATTTTTATGTAAATCTATTCGGTTTTGAAAACCTTAATTTTCAAATTGTACTATTGGAAACTTTAAATTTTATAATATAGAATTCTAACCACTTTCATTTCAAAATTATTCAGACAAATTTATTTTTGTTGTTGTTGAAAATCAATATATTTTTTTTGTAGAAAATTAAGACTCTTGATTGAAAATTCATCTTTTTAGTTGAAAATTAAAGTACTTTGTTAAAAATTAATGTATTTTGTTAAGAATCCGTTTTTTTGGTAGAAAATTAATCTTTTTGTCTAAAAATTCTTTTTTTTGTTGAAAATTGAACTATTTTTATGAAAAATTTAACTATTTTGTTGAAAATTTAATTAAAGATAATAATAATTATAATGAAATAAAATACAAATAAATAATATTCAATAAATAAAAATAATAAATTAACAAATAATTATAAAAATGAAAATAATGATTTCAAGTCATTAGATAAAGATTAATTAATAATAATTTGTATGTAAATCTATTGGGTTTTAAAAACCTTAATTTTTAAATTGTACTAATGTAAACTTCAAATTTTATGGTATAGAATTCTAACCACTTTTTCTTAGTTGATAATTAATGTATTTGGTTAAAATTCCTTTTTTTTTGTAGAAAATTAAGATTCTTACCTGAAAATTTATATTTTTAGTTAAATAACTGAACTACTTTGTTAAAAATTAATTTTTTTGGTTGAAAAATAAATTATTTTGGTGAAAAATTTAACGATTTTTTTGAAAATTCATTTTTTTGTGTGTAAAATGTAATTAAAGATACTATGGATTATAAATAATATTAAATATGAATAAATAATAATTAATAAATAATTATAAAAGGATAATAAGGATTTTAAGTTATGGGATGAAGGCTAACAAAAATAAAATAAATATAATATAATAATTTTATTTAAATCTATTGCGTTTTAAAACATCATTTCTTAAATAGTACTAATGTAAACTTCAAATTTTATAATATAGGATTCTAACCACTTAAAGATTGAAATTATTCAAAAAAAAATTTTCTTTTAGTTGAAAATTAATTTATTTTGTAAAATTTTCGTCTTTTTGTAGAAAATTAAGATTCTTACCTGAAAATTCATATTTTCAGTAAAATAACAGAACAACTTTGTTAAAAATTAATCTTTTTGGTTGAAAATTGAATTATTTTGATGAAAAATGTAACCATTTTTGAATTGTTCTATTGGAAACTTTAAATTTTTTAATATAGAATTCTAACCACTTCAAATTCAAGATTATTCAGACAAATTTCTTTTTTTTTTGTTGAAAATTAATATATTTTCTTGAAAATTATATTTTTTGTACTAAGTTAAGATTATTGTCTAAAAATTTATATTTTTAGTGGACAACTAAACTACTATGTTAAAAATTCATCTTTTTGGTTGAAAATTGAAGTATTGTGGTGTGAAATGTAACTGTTTTTTTTTTTAAATTCGATTTTTTGTTGTTGTATTTTCTTGAAATTTATTTTTTTTTTGTAAAAATTAGGGCTCTTGATTTAAAATTCATCTTCATAGTAAAAAACTGAAGAACTCTGTTAAAAATTAATCTTTTTGTTTGTATTCGTCTTTTTGGTTCAAAATTGAACTATTCTGTTGGAAGTTCGTATTCTGCTTTGTTCAAAATTCATTGAAATGAAAATTTAATCAAGGGTATTAAGAATTATAATAAAATACAATATAAATGAATAATATTTAATAAATAAAAATAATAAATTAACAAATAATTATAACAAATATAATGATATCAAGTTATTGAATAAAGGGTAACTAATAATAATTTTTATGTAAATCTATTGGGTTTTAAAAACCCAATTAATTAAGTTAAGATTCTTGTCTCAAAATGTATCTTTTTAGCAGAAAAATGAAGTAATTTGTTTAAAATTTATGTATTTTATTGAAAATCTTTCTTTTAAAAACCTTAATTTCTAAATTGTGCTAATGTAAACTTCAAATTGAATTTTTTTTTTTGTAGAAAATCAAGACTCTTGATTGAAAATTAATTTTTTTGTTAGAAAATTAATCTTTTTGTTTGAAAATTTATTTTTTTTGGTTGAAATTTGAACTATTTTTTGGAAATTCGTTTTTTTGTTGGAATTTTATTTGAATGAAAATTTAATTAAGGATAATAAGAATTATAATAATATTCAATATAAATAAATAATATTTAATGAATAAAAATAATAAATCAACAAATAATTATAAACAAGATGATAAGGATATCAAGTTATTGGATAAAGGTTAAATAATAACAAAATTTTAAGTAAATCTTTTAGGTTTTAAAAACCTTAATTTTTCCATTATTGTACTAATGGAAACTTCAAATTTTATAGTATAGAATTCTAACCACTTTAAATAAAAAATTATTCAAACAAATTTCTTTTTTCTGTTGAAAATCAATGTACTTTCTTGCATTTTTCTTTTGTAAAAAATGAAGACTCTTGATAGAAAATTCACCTTTTTAGTTGAAAACTGAAGTACTCTGTTGAAAATTAATGTATTTTGTTAAGAATCCGTCTTTTTTGTGGAAACTTATTTTTTTTTGCTAAAAAATTAATCTTTTTGTTTGAAAATTGAACTATTTTGTTGGAAATTCGTTTTCTTTTTCGTTGAAAATTTATTTAAATGAAAATTTAAGTAAGGATAATAAGAATTATGTATAATAAAATACAATATAAATAATATTTAATAAATAAAAATAATAAATTAACAAATAATTATAAAAAGGATCAGGATTTCAAATTATTGGATAAAGGTTATACTAATAATAATTTTTATGTAAATCTATTGGATTTTGAAAACATTAATTTTTAAATTGTACTATTGGAAACTTAACATTTAATAATATAGAATTCTAACCATTTTAAATTCAAAATTATTCAAACAAATTTCTTTTTTTGAAAATCAATGTATTTTCTTGAAATTAATTTTTTCTTAAAGAAAATTAAGAGTCTTGATTGAAAATTCATCCTTTTAGTTGAAAACTGAAGTACTCTGTTAAAAATTAATGAATTTTGTTAGGAATCCATATTTTTTATAAAAAATTAATCTTTTTGTTTGAAAATTCGTCTTCTTGGTTGAAAATGTAACTATTTTGATGAAAAATTTAACCACTTTGTTTAAAATTCGTTTTCTTTTTTGTTAAAAATTCATTTAAATGAACATTTAATTAAGGATAATAAGAATTCTAATAAAGTGCAATATAAATACATAATATTTATTAAATAAAAACAATTAATTAACAAATAATTTCTCAATTATTGTACTAATGGAAACTAAATTTTATGGTAAAGAACTCTAACCACTTTAAATTCAAAATTATTCAAACAAATTTATTTTACATAGTTGAAAATTAATGTATTTTATTGAAATATATTTTTTTGTAGAAAATCCAGACTCTTCATTGAAAAATAATTTTTTTTGTTAGAAAATTAATCTTGTTGTTTGTAAATTCGTCTTTTTGGTTGAAAATTGAACTATTTTTTGCAAATTCGTTTTTTTGTTGGAAATTTATTTAAATGAAAATTTAATTAAGGATAATAAGAATTTTAATAAAGTACAATATAAATACATAATATTTGATAAATAAAAACAATTAATTAACAAATAATTTTTCAATTATTGTACTAATGGAAACTTTAAATTTTATGGTATAGAATTTTAACCACTTTAAATTCAAAATTATTCAAACAAATTTCTTTTTCATAGTTGAAAATTAATGTATTTTCTGGAAGTTTATTTTTTTTTGTAAGAAATCAAGAATCTTGATTGAAAATTAATTTTTTTGTCAGAAAATTAATCTTATTGTTTGTAAATTCATTTTTTTGTTTGTTGAAAATTGAACTATTTTTTGTAAATTCGTTTTTTTTTTTTTGTTAAAAATGTATTTAAATGAAAATTTAATTAAGGATAATAAGAATTATAATAATATACAATATAAATAAATAATATTCAATGAATAAAAATAATAAATTAACAAATAATTATAAAAAAAGATGATAAGGATATCAAGTTATTGGATAAAGGTTAACTAATAATAATCTTCATGTAAATCTATTCCATTTTGAAAATCTTAATTTTTCCATTATTGTACTAATGGAAACTTCCAATTTTATGGTATGAAATTCTAACCACTTTAAATTCAAAATTATTCAAACAAATTTCTTTTTTCAGTTGAAAATTAATGTATTTTCTTGAAATTTCTTTTTTTTTTTAGAAAATTAAGATTCTTGTCTCAAAATTGATCATTTTAGCAGAAAAATGAAGTAATATGTTTAAAATTTATCTATTTTGTTGAAAATATTTCTTTTCAAAACCTTAATTTTTAAATTATGCTAATGTAAGCTTCAAATTTGATGGTATAGAGTTCTAACCACTTTATATTCAAAATTAATCAAACAAATTTCTTTTTCTTAGTTGAAAATTAATGTATTTTCTTGAAATATATATTTTTTTTTTAGAAAATTAAGATTCTTGGTTGAAAATTGAAGTATTTTGGTGAAAAATGTAACCATTTCATTGAAAATTCGTTTTTTTGTTGTTGAAAATTCAATTAAGGATAATAAGGATTATAATAATATTAAATATAAATAAGTAATAATAATAAATAAATAATTCCAAAAGGATAATAACGATTTTAAGTTCTTGGATAAAGGTTAACTAAAAATAAATACAATTTAAATCATTTTTATTTAAATTGTAATTCTAACCACTTTAGATGCAAACTTATTCAAAGAAATTTCTTTTTTGTTGTTGTTGAAAATCAATGTATTTTCTTGGAATTTATTTTTTTTTTTGTAGAAAATTAAGACTCTTGATTGAAAATTCATATCTTTTCAGTTGAAATCTGAAGTTTTCTGTTAAAAATTAATGTATTTTGTTAAGAATCCGTCTTTTTGGTTGAAGATTGAATTATTTTGTTGGAAATTCATTTTCTTTCTTGTTGAAAATTTATGTAAATGAAAATTTAATGAAGGGTAATAAGAATGATAATAATATACAATATAAATAAATAAAAATAATAAATTAACAAATAATTATAAGAAGGATAATAAGGATTTCAAATTATTTGATAAGGGTTAACTAATAATAATTTTTATGTAAATCTATTCGCTTTTAAAAACCTTAATTTTTCATTGTTGTACTAATGGAAACTTCAAATTTGATGTTATAGAATGCGTACCACTTTAAATTCAAAATTATTTGAAAAAAAATTCTTTTTTCAGATGAAAATTAATGTGTTGTCTTGCAATTTCTTTTTTTTTTCGTAGAAAATTAAGATTCTTGCCTGGAAATTAATCTTTTTAGTAGAAAAATGAAGTAATTTGTTAAAAATTTATCCATTTTTTTGTAAATCCTTCTTGTCTTTTTTTTCTTTTTTCTTTTTAATTTTTTAACTGAAAATTTAATTATTTCATTTTTATTGTAAATTTATTTTTTTCAGTTGAAAAATCAACTATTTAATCAAAAAAACATGTAATTTCTTAAAAATTGGTATTTTTTGGTAGAAAATTTATTTAAGGTAATTTATTTTAAATGTTACTTTTACATTTTTTATTTAAATTTGGCCGTTTTTAGTTTTTAATTTTTAATTTTAGTTAAATAAATAATTAAGTTTTTAATGAATTGAGTTTAGTTTTTAATTAATTTTGAACAACAAAAAAATGACTTTCACAATATTATTGAATTTTGTATAATTTTGATTAATTTTTAATCAAATAATAAAATTTTGAACCAAGAAGAATACTTTTTGACCGGAAAAGAGGAATTTTCATAAAAATACATGAATTTTCGACTGAAGTAGTTGAATTTTCCACTAAAAAGGATAACATTTTAACAAAAAATGAAATAGCTACATTTTCTGTTTGAAACATTAATAAACTTTATAATTTAAAACTTAGAAGGAGAGCTTCAGATTTGAGATTTTTCTTTAATGTGATAAATTCCCTACTGGGTCTATCGGAGGTCTATTAATTTGCCCAAACATTATTTGCCAATGTAGTGTTATGCAAATACAACATTTTCAATATTTTTTAAAATACAAAATTCGCTTTTTTCTTGAATTTTCAACAGTTGAAATTTCAACGGAAGCAGATTTAAAATTGAAAGTTTAACTAAAGTAAATTTAAAAATGAATTTTCAACAGTTGAAAATTCTGTTAATAAATTAACATTTCAATCCATACATTATATTTTCATTAATTTTTTCGAAAAAAGGTCGTCACTGGCAAATAATATTTTGGCAAATCAATAGTCATCCAAATGGACTGTCTTCAGGGCATTTATGAGATAAAAAAGAAGCAATTCTGATGATCTCCTTTGTCAGATTGTTCAAATGATTTTGAATTTCGAAATTTTGAAATAAAAAAAAAAAATAATAATTTCAAAACCCAATAGACTTACATTGAAAGACTATTAATTTTCCAAATCATTATTCACCAATTGCAAACAGTTTTCGAAAAAATCGGATTTTTTCAAAATGTTTCTTTTTATGGATTGAAATGTTCATTTATTAAAGTTTCATGTAAAATTATGTTAATATAACATTATTAACTCTTGTATTTAACTGTTAAAAATGGAAGAGATATAACAGTCGAAATTTCAGCTGAAGAAAATTAAAAATTGAATATTCAACTATTGAAAATTCCATTTTCTTTAATTTTCAACAACTGAATTTTCAACTGTTGAAAATTCGTGAAAAAAGCGAATTTCGAATTAAAACCAAGTATTAAAAATATTATATTTACATAATCTTATGTAAGAATTAAATAAACAAAATATTTCAATTCATGCAATTTTTTTAAGTCGATTTTTTTTTCGAAAACTAGTCGCCATTCGCAAATAAAGTTCTGGTAATTAATAATCTTCCAATGGACTTCCAGTAGCGAATTTATGACAAACGATTTCATTTGAAAGTTGCTTAACTGTAATTTATCTTTGAATTTTTTTAATTTTCAATTTATAAAATTGAAACCAGACAATTAGAAATATTTTAATATCAAATTATTCAATATAAAAAGCTTTTAATTTAAAATTTTTTGATTTGCAAGGATTTTAATTTAAAATAATTATATTTTGTACGCTTCAAACTAAAAAATTGTCCAGTAACTTTTATAATAATAATGATTATTGAAAAGAATAGTTACTATTGCAACATTTAGGGAAAAAACTTCCTGATGTATCAAAACAGGATTTAAAAAAAACTTCCTGATTTATCAAAAGAGGATTTTAAAATCCTCTTTTGATACATCAGGATGTTTTTTTTCTAAATGTTGTAATCGTAAATATTTTTTCAATACTAATTATTTGTATGCGTTGTTGTGTAAAAGAGAATGACGAGCAGATTTTCGATTATTGGTTTCCAGGAAAAGACGATTAAACTCACAATATAAAAAAGACCAGATTACAAATTTTCTTGGGATATTTTATTTTAATTTCATAATTTTTCGAAATCAAATTTCATCAAATTGAACAGATAGACTTTTGCAGTTTAAATTTAATTTTTATAAATGAATAATATATTGAATAAATTATTTTCAAAAACCCTTCTAAAAATGAAGAATAAAACCTGATAAAACAATAAACTGAGGTCATGTAGTTATTTTTTTTGTTAAATTGTCTTTAAAATTATAATTTTTCAAATATGTCGCAAATTAAAATTAGTTATATTTGTATAAGTGATGCACCGATTCAGAAAGGGGAAAAAATAACCGGTTTTGGAATTTTATGCTAAAATATCAATTCAATTATTGTGGATTGCAAAAATAAAATTCGCGCCAGGTAGAAAACAAATTTTTGAGAAAAAAGTATGAAGTAGCAGCAAATAAATTATTAGAAAACAACCTTGTAAAGATCTTCCGCTTCGAGAATTACGTTTAGAAAGGAATTGGGTTAAGGTCATGTAATTCTATTGTACAAGGAATACATTCTTTCGTTTCAAAAACAATTTATTTTTAATATTTTATATTTATGTATATATAAATATATTATATGCTTTTATTTCATACGTAAGATTATTAAAATTTACAAAAATGTGTTACCTTTTTTTAAAGATTATTAATTATTTGTCATAAATTAATGAATAATTATATTTTAATTCTATTCCAGGAACTGAAGGCAATTGCTGACGGATCTCCGAACGTCCACATAATAGAAATAGGTATATTTTTAAAAAATTCAAATTATTATAAAAGTAAATATATAATATTGGAAACGTAACCTTTATTTTTATTTAAAATTAATAATTTTCTAACTGAAAATTTGTCTACTGAAAAGTTGTACTAAAATTTTAAATAATAAATTATAATAATAAAGTCGAACAATATTGAACGAAAATACTGTGTCAGATTGGAAAAATATGGAAATTTTTTACCAAATTTTTAAGTTTAAAATCGTATAATTATAAATAAACAACCGCTCACCTTCAGCCTCTTCTTTGTTCACAGTGCTCATTTTCTCACTGGCTTTTACTTCTTTCTCGTCTTCGTCACTCTAAAAATTTTCTGATTTCTTAAGACAGGAAGAAAACAGTCCCGTTTTCCGAGATTTTTCAGCTTTCATATTTTTCAATTTTCACAGGGAGTCACGTGCTAGAAAAAAATGACTTCTGTTTGGAGTCATACTTCATTCTAATGCGTGGTGTCTTCACCTGGAAAACCTGGAATTATCAGGGAATTTTCATATTCCTCGAAAAATTTGGTAATGTCAGGGAATTTTTTCGAGAGCGTGCTTCGATTCTTTTTAATTCGTAACATAAAATTAAATACTTATGTTTCTTTATTTTTAAAAGTCACCTTATATGACTGGATTTTACTTTTTTGTTCAAAATTAGTTTTCTTGGTTTAAAATTCAACTATTTTGGTAGCAATTCATCTATCTGGTTGAAAATTAATTTTTTTGTTGAAAATTAATATTTTTTGGTCGAAAATTCAATTTTTTTGTACAAAACTCGTTTTTTTGTTTGTTAAAAATTCGTGTTTTTCGTTCGAAAATTCAACAGTTTGACTGAGAATTCGTCTTTTTGGTTTGAAAATTCAACAATTTAGTTGAAAATTCGCCTTTTTGGCATAAAAATTCAACAATTTGGTTGAAAATTCGTCTTTTTGAATTAAAAATTCATCAATTTGGTTGAACATTCAACTATTGTGGTAGCAAATGCAACTATTTGGTTGAAAATAAACTTCTTTTTTGAAAACTCATATTTTCGGGTTGAAGTTCAAACTGTTTTGTTGAAAATTCGTCTTTTTAGATTGAAAATTTAACAATTTGGTTGACTTTTTTTCTCTTTGTTATCTGAAAAATCTTTCGCAGTAGAAAATTAAACTTTTTTGTTAAAAATTCGTCTTTGGTTTGAAATATCATCTTTTTTTGTTTAAATGCAACTGTTTGGTTGAAAATTAATCTGTTTTTCGAGAGCGTTCTTAGATTTTTTTTAATTCTTAATTTAAAATTAAATAATTATGTTTCTTTATTTTTAAAAGTAACCTTATATGACTGGATTTAACTGTTTTGTTCAAAATTAGTTTTCTTGGGTTAAAATTCAACTATTTTGGTAGAAATTCATATATCTGGCTGAAAATTAACTTTTTTGTTGAGAATTAATATTTGTTGGTCGAAAATTCAACTTTTTCGTTGAAAACTCGTTTTTTTGTTTGTTAAAAATTCGTGTTTTTCGTTCGAAAATTCAACAGTTTGACTGAGAATTCGTCTTTTTGGTTTGAAAATTCAACAATTTAGTTGAAAATTCGCCTTTTTGGCATAAAAATTCAACAATTTGGTTGAAAATTCGTCTTTTTGAATTAAAAATTCAACAATTTGGTTGAACATTCAACTATTTTAGTAGTAAATGCAACTATTTGGTTGAAAATAAACTTCTTTTTTGAAAACTCATATTTTCGGGTTGAAGTTCCAACTGTTTTGTTGAAAATTCGTCTTTTAAGATTGAAAATTTAACAATTTGGTTGACTTTTTTTCTCTTTGTTATCTGAAAAATCTTTCGCAGTAGAAAATTAAACTTTTTTGTTAAAAATTCGTCTTTAGGTTGAAAATTCATCTTTTTTTGGTTTAAATACAACTGTTTGTTTGAAAATTAATCTGTTTTTCGAGAGCGTGCTTAGATTCTTTTTAATTCGTAATATAAAAATAAAAAAAAATGTTTCTTTATTTGTAAAAGTAACCTTATATGACTGGATTTAACTATTTTGTTAAAAATTACTCTTTTCGGGTTAAAATGCGACTATTTTACTAGAAATTTATCGATCTGGTTCCAAATTAACTTTTTTATTGACAATTGATATTTTGAAGTAGAAAACTGAACTTTTTTGTAGAAAATTTGTTTTTTTGGTTGAAAATTCAACAATTCTGTTGAAAGTTCGTCTTTATCGTTTGAAAATTCAATAATTTGGCTGAAAATTAGTCTTTTTGTTTTGAAAATTCAACAATTTGTTTCAAAATTCGGCTTTTTGGTTTAAAAATCCAACAATTTGGTTGAAAATTCAACTATTTTGTTAGCAAATGCAACCATTTGGTTGAAAATGAACTTTTTTTATCAAAAACTCATATTTTCGGGTTGAAAATTCAACTTTTTTGTTGATAATTTGTCTTTTTGGATTGAAAGTTCAACAATTTGGTTGACATTTTTTCTCTTTCTTGCCTGAAAAATCTTTCTCAGTAGAAAATTAAAGTTTTTTGTTGAAAATTCATCTTTTTGGCGGAAATTTCATCTTTGTTGATTTAAATGCAACTGCTTGATTGTAAACTATCTATTTTGGTTGAGAATTTAACTTTTTTGTACAAAACTCACCTTTTTTGGTTGAATTCAGCTGTTTTTGATTTAAAGTTAAATGCTTTTTTGCTTGAAATATCAACTATCACCTTTTTCGTTGAAAATTAATTTTTTTGGTTGAAGATTTAACATTTTAGTTGAAAATTCGTCCTCTTTGTTAGAAAATTAATCTTCTTGGTCGAAAATTTATATTTTTGCTTAAAAGTTCAACAGTTTGGTTCAAATTTTTCTCTCTTTTGAGTGAAAAATCTTTCTTAGTGGAAAATTCGGATTTTTTTATTGAATTCAACAGTCTTTGGTTTAAAATTAAGATCTTTTTTGGTTGAAATATCAACTATTACATTTTTTGTGGAGAATTCATATTTTTTGGATGAAAATTCAACGGATTGGTTAAAAATTAGACTCTTTTGTTAAAAATTAATTTTTTGGGTTAAGATTCATAATTTTAATTGAAAATTCATCTCTATAGTCCAAAATTTAACTATTAGTCGAAAATTCTTTGTTTTCGATTTTTTTGTTGAAAATTATTATTTTGTTGTTAGAAATTAATTTTTATAATTGAAAATTTAACTATTCTATTTTTGGTTAAAAATGATATCTTTAGTTTAAGATTTAAGTGTTCGGTTCAAAATTCATGTATTTTGTTGAATATTCATCCTATTTGGTGGAAAATTTATCTCCTCGGTCGAAAATTAATTTTTTGTTGCTTAAAAATTCAACAGTTTGGTTTAAATCTTTTCTCTCTCTTGACTGATGAATCTTTCTTAGTTGAAAATTCAACTGTTTTTTATTTAAAATTATTATATTTCTTGGTTGAAATATCAAAATTGATTTTTTGGGTTAAGATTCATAATTTTTATTGAAAATTCATCTCTACAGTCCAAAATTTAACTATTAGTTAAAAAATCTTTTTTTTTTTGAAAATTAATTTTATGTAATGAAAATTTGACCAATAATTTTCTCATCCGGGAATTTTTTTAGGTCAGGAAATTTTCTTGAGAGCGTGTGTAACTTTTTTTTAAAGTGTAATATGAAATGAAATAACAACATTTCTTCATTTCTAAAAAAACTTTATATTCCTGGGTACTACATATTATGTTTAAAATTCTCTTTTTCTTTTGTTAGAAATTAATTTTTATAACTGAAAATTTAACTATTCTATTTTCAGTTGAAAATATATCTTTTTTGTTGAAAATTGAACTATTTGTTCAACTATTCATGTATTTTGTTGAAAATTCATCCTTTTTGGTAAAAAATCATTCTTTTAAGTTGAAAATGCACCATTTTCCTTCAAAACTCAACATTCTGATTTAATTTTTTGTTCTCTTGATTGAAAAATCTTTCTTAGTTGAAAATTCAAATCTGGTTGAGAATTCATCAACTACTTGGTTGAAATTTAAACTCTTTTGTTAAAAATGTATTATTTTTGTTGAAGATTCATCATTTTTTTGTGAAAATTAATGTTTTGAATTGAAAATTTAACTATTGTGTTGTATTATGTGAAAATTGAATTAATCCAGTTGAATATTCTATAATTTCAGTTGAAAATTCATCTCTTTGATTGAAAATTAATTTTTTGCACTGGAAATTCAACTATTCAATTTTTGGTTGAAAACGGTTTTTTTTTTTTAGATAAAAATTTATGTATTTTGTTCGAAAATTATACTTATTAGGTAAAAATTAATCTTTTTGGTTGAAAATTGAACTATTCCAGTTTAAGATTCATCATTTTAGTTGAAAAATCATCTTTTTTGTTTCAAATTTAACTATTTCATATGAAGATTCATCATTTTATGAGTAGTTGAAAATGCATCGCTTTGGTTGAAAATTCAGCTATTCCATTTTTCGTTGAAATTTTAACTATTCGGGTGACAATTTTAGTTTAAAATTAATCTTTTTAATTTGAATATCAACTATTCTAGTAGAAGACTCATAATTTTAGTTGAAAATTCATCACTTTGGATGAAAATTCAACTATTACGTTGAATATTCGTGTATGTTTTTGGTTGAAAATTAATTTTTTTTACTGAAAATTCAAATATTCCAGTTTTTGTTGAAAATTTATCTTTTTTAGTTATAAATTCATGTATTTGGTTCGACAATTATACTTATTGGTTAAACAAATTTGTTGTTGTTGAAAATTCTACTATTTAGTACCCACATTAATTTTACTTAAAAGAGTATACTTCCATATCTTCGTGAAAAATATATTTGATTCAAAATACTAATATGTAAAATATGCACTGAATTTAACTGTATGAAGACAAAATAAAATTTTAAAAATTCATTATTCAAATTCATGAATGATAGGAACAAATTCAAGAAAAGTTTATTAATTTTTTAAGTATTATTTATTTGATTATTATTCCACGGTGATAATATATTTAAGAATATCATGTAATATTATTCTCCAAAGCTTTCTAAATTAAACATATTAATTAAATTCCTTTTAAACATACGAATAGTACTATTTGTACACATTTAGATATTTGCAAAGACTGAAAAAAAAACATTATTTTTAATAAACTCGCGGTATTGTATGTATATTCTGAATCGACTTTTTAAAAAGATGCAAAATACCTGGTAAAATCTTGAGAATACTTGAATAAACCTGGAAATTTTAGGGAATATTTTTCCAGGTTTTGAGTAGACAGCCTGTAATGGTATAAATAGAAACCACTCTAATAAATAATAAAGGCAATTTAATTGAAAAAAACTTGTTAAAAATGATCCAAGCTCTCCCGCAGACTAAACTTGCACTACAAAATAATTACATCATGGCTTTATTTGTCCGCTATCAACATTAGAAAAAATGTTCCACCTGCAATTATTCACGTACGGCACGGTTCCATTGATATGACTTCAATCCAAAGGTGTGAACACCAAAAATATTTCTTTTAATTTTGTATCTCTGATGTCTTACAACTATTTTCCCATAAAAAAAATCTTCGCCGGTGTTCCAATCCAGAATTTTCATTCTTTTCGAAAATTTACGGTTTTAGCTCAGAATTTGTTAAAATTTAAAAATTCCTTATTCCAGATCAAAATTTAATTGAATTTGAAACTTCCCTTTTACAAGTCAGAATTATAATTCTTTTGAAAAATTCCCTGTTCCAATCCAGAATTTTATCATTTAAAAAAATTGCCCGTTTTAACTCACAATTAGAATTCATTTGAAAAATTCCTTGTAGTGGAATTTTCATCTGAAACGATAAAATTTTAATCGAAAGTGGAAGTTACATTTAAAAAATATTATTTTAAATAATTTCTCTACCAAGAAAAACCAAAAAATGTTCAATAAAATACGTGAATTTTCAACAAAAAAGTTAATTGTCTACTAAATAGTTGAATTTTTAACCCAAAAAGACAAATTTTCAACAAAACAGATGAAATTTCAACGAAAAAAATGACTTTCACTAAATTATTGAATTTTTTATAAGTTTGAATAATTTTTAACCAAATAATTAAATTTTCAATCACGACTTTTCATCAAAATACATGAATTTTCAACTGAAAAAGATAAATTTTCAGTCAAATAGTTGATTTTTCAACTAAAAAGATAAAACAAAAAAAAATTTAATAGTTAAAGTTTCAGTTAAAAAATTGATGAATTTTATAATTTCAAACTCACATGGAGATGATCAAAAATGATATGTTTTTGTTTAAATCTCATAAATTCCCTACTGACTATTATTTTTCTAAAGGATCATTTTTCGAAAAATCTACTTTTTTCAAAATACAACATTCTTAACACTTGTTTTGAATAAAAAAATTCGATTTTTTCTTGAATTTTTTAACAGTTGAATTTTTAACAGCTAAAAATTCAAATGAAGAAAATTTTAACTTTAATTCTCAACAATTGAAAAAATTCAAAATTGATGAAAATTGAAATTTCAACTGAAGTAAATTTAAAATTGAATTTTCAACAGTTGAAAATTAAGTTTTCAATTTTTTTCACTTTTAAACTGTTTAAAATTTGAGGAAAATACTAATATTGTATTTAAACTGAGTGTTAAAAATATTATATTTACATAATTTTATATGAAAACTAAATAAATAAACATTTCAATACATACATTTTTTTAAATTAGTTTTTCGAAAAAGGGTCGCCATTGGCAAATAATATTTTGGCATATTAATAGAAATCCAATGTCAGTAGAAAATTTATGACATTTAAAAAAATCCCAATTTTGATCATCTCCTTGTTAGATTGTTTGAATAATTTTGAATTCAAAGTAGTTCAAATTCTACATTATAAAATTTGAATTCTTTGATAGTAAAATTTAAAAATAAAAATTTTCCAACACCAAGAGACTCACATACAACTGATTTATATTTATTACTATTATTATTATTTTAAAAAATTGCCCTATTTAACTCACAATCAGAATTTGTTTGAAAAATTCCTTGTTCCATTCCAGAATTTTAATTCTTTTCGAAAATTTCCAGTTCTGCCTCAGAATTGGTTAGAATTGAAAAATTCTTTGTTCCCAGTTAGAATTATAATTCGCTGGAAAAATGCCCTCTTCCTATCCAAAATTTTAATTCTTTTCGAAAATTCCCTGAAATATTTAAAATCAGTTGAAAGTTAAATTTTTTTTAAAATCCTCTAAAAGAAAATATTTTTAAACCCAAAAAAATCCTGTAATATCCTCGGAATCCCTTGCAACCTTCGGAATAAGTATAGGTGCAATAATTTCGCGAGTTTATTATAAATAATATTTTTTTCAGCCCTCATAAATATCTATGTAAAATTAAATTTAAATTAGGGAAAATGATAAAAAGAAATTTGATTTAAATACGTATAAATCCAGTACTATAAATTTACCTTTACAAATTAAAAAAGATAGGTACTTAATTTAATATCATAATTTTTCAAACAAATTTAAGCAAGCTTGAAAAAATTCCCTGATTTTAATCAAAATTCCATAACTTTTCTCTGAGTTTCCATGACCAACAAAATTTCGTAACATTTTTGTTTTCCAGAATAACTGGTATTTCAATGTTTTCAAATTAAAAATTGAATTTTTTTCAAAAACAGCTTCCGCAAAGATTTTTTTCATCAAAAAATAGTTGTAAGACAAAATTAAGAGACACATTTTTGGTGTTCGCACCTTTGGGTTGAAGTCATTTCAACTGCACCGTCGCGAATGTAATCTCTCTGAACACAATCTCCTTCCTGTCAATAAGATTTTATTTTTGCAACGCGTTATTATTGCTTTAGATCGAAACTAAGTTTTTCTTGATATTTCTATAATTATTCAAGGTGAAAACTAACACAGCAACAAGTCTATCGATCAGGCTCGTCACTCCTCTTGTATAAAGAAATATATTTATGCTCGATTTATGTGACTGTTGCGAACAATTTCACTATATGAACTCTTAATTTTTTTCAAATTAAATTTTTTTGAATTATTATTAAAGTAATTTAAAATAATAAAATAATAATAAATTATAATTAATATTAAAATATATTAAAAGAGCTGCACCGGCTTTCATACAATTTTAATTTAATAATAATTTCAATTTTACTTTAATTTTACTTGAACTATGGTTCAAAATTAGAAAATTGTAAGCATCTTTTTGAAATAGGTCTATCTTGAAGATTTTTAATTGAAGATCCTGAAATTTGGAGTGTGTATAATTTGAAATTTAATTTTGCATTTTTTTTTATTTGAAATAGTCTTATTTTGAAGATTTCTAATTGAAAATTCCTTAGTTTTAAAAAGGCATAAATTGAAGATCTTGACTTTTGAAGATTTTAAAGATCAAAAGTGAAGTTTTCAATTTTTCAAATTGAAGAAATTTGGAAGGGCAGTCAACAAAATTACCGAATTTTTAATTGCAAGTTTTGGAAATAAAAAACTTTCCAATTTTTAATATGTACAATTCAAAGGTCTATAATTTGGACGATTTGTTATCTAAAATTCTTTAATTTTTAAGATTTACAATTGAAAACTCTTGAATTTTAAAGTTGTATAAATAAAAGTTCTTGAGTTTGGATGCTTTTTAAAATCAAAAGTCAAGTTTTCGATTCTAAATTTTCCAAATTGAAGAAATTTTTAATGTCACTCATCAAAACTGCAGATTTTTTTATTGTAAAACATAAATTTGCATCATTTTTAATTTTCAAAATGAAAATCTTTTCAATTTTCAAGATGTACAATTCAAATTTCTACAATTTTGACGATTTGTAACTTAAAATTATTTAATTTTTAAGATTGACAATTGAAAACACTTCAATTTCAAAGATGTGTAAATAAAAGTTCTCAAGTTTCGATGATTTTGAAAATCAAAAGTCAAGTTTTCAATTCCAAATCTTCCAAATTGTCGAAATTTCGAAATTCAATCAAAATTACAGGTTTTTAAATTGTAAAACTTAAGCTTGCATGATTATTTAATTTTCAAAATT
This sequence comes from Andricus quercusramuli, assembly GCA_932178445.1. NCBI lineage: Eukaryota > Metazoa > Arthropoda > Insecta > Hymenoptera > Cynipidae > Andricus > Andricus quercusramuli. Next base: position 2,515 of record CAKNXH010079927.1, on the reverse strand, counting down.
AAAAATTTTCAAATTTCATCATGTACATTTCAAATTTCGATAATTTTTACGATTTCTAACTTACAATTTTTCAATATTTCAGATTGACAATTAAAAATTTTTTAATTTTAAAGATGTGTAAATAAAAGTTCTTAAGTTTGGATGATTTTGAAAATCAAAAATCAAGTTTTCGATTCCAAATCTTTCAAATTGAGGAAATTTCGAATATCTATCATTAAAATTACAGACTTTTTAATGGTAAAACTTGAACTTGGATAATTAAAAAAGATTTTTAACTAGAAACTTTTCAATTTTTAAGATTTACATGACAGTTCTACAATTTTGACGATTCGTAATTTAAAATTATTCGATTTTTAAGATTTCAAATTAAAAACTGAATTATAAAGATGTATGAATAAAAGTTCTTAAATTTAGATGATATTGAAAATCAAAAGTCAAATTTTCAATTCTAAATCTTCCAAGTTGAAGAAATTTCGCATGTTTATCATCAATATTACAGAATTTTTTATTGTAAAACTTAAGACTGGCATAAGTTTTAATTGTAAATTTAAAAAAATGTAAAGTTCTACAATTCTCAAGAGTTACGATTAAAGCTTTATTAATTTGGAATGTTTATAGTTTAAATTATGTAATTTTTAAGTTTTTTTTTTTGAATATTTAGTTTATTTATTAAGATTTACAGTGAAAAATTATTCAGTGCTTAAGATTTAAAGGATGTTTCAATAAAAGTGCTTAAATTTTGATTATTTTGGAAATCAAAATTCATGTTTTTAATTCTCAAGCTTCCAAATTGAAGGAATTCCGTATGTAAATCATAAAAATTACCGAATTTGTAATTGCAAAACGTAAAACTGGTATAATTGTTCATTTTAATTTAAAAAATTTTTAAATCTTAAATTCTAAAAATTTTTAATTCAAAACTCGAATTTTGAAAATGTAGAATTCCAAATTATTAATTTATCAAGACTTATATTTTAAAGGTATGTCATTTTGAACCTTTTTTTAATAGTTCCATTTTGCAGATTTACAATGGGAAATTCTTTTACAATTGGAGATTCTTTAATTTGAAATGTTTTTTTTTTCAAATATGTAGTTCAATTCGTAAGATGAAAAATTAAAATTAATTCAATTTTATAGATTTGTATTTGAAATTTCTTCAAAATCCAAGTAATAAAATTTGTTGGTCTTAACAATCTTAAAAACGGTTGATCCTATTAAAATTTTGACACCATAATTAAAATGTGCGTGTTTTTTTATAAGACTGTAAAGACCAAAAAATATGATTACTTGGATTTTATCGACAACAGTCTAAGAACGGAGTTTGGTTTTGGTTACCACCAACCAATATTATTGTTGAAATTTCTTCAATTGTGAACAATAAAAATATGAATGAATGAATTCGAAGATTATTATTAACATAATAATTTTGTTTAACCTTGCTGATTTTAGACATTATTTTTAAACAGATCTGAGTGATATAAAAAATTACACAAAAGTGTTTGAGGCAGTGAACCAAAAAGTGGGAGATGCTGGACTCAATGTCCTCATTAATAATGCGGGGATTTCATCAAAGTTTACGAGACTTGGAATGGTCAAAGAAGAACAGCTCAGAGACAATTTTGCTATTAATACGATTGCACCAATTATGCTGACACAGGTGACTTTATTAAAAAAAATATTGCTACAAGTAGTTTATAAGAAATGCTTTGTGAAGCTCTTCACCTGGGATGATAACTAGAGCGATTGATCAGCGTCCTGGGTCGGACGTGGATCAATTTGACTGGTCCGATGTACTAGGGTGGTCCAATTTATACCTGTAATAATTCGACTTTCGATTCTTGATTATCGATCTCCCTCCAATTAGTTCATTTTGAGTTTTTAACAACATTGTTAAAATAATTGCCAAATATCTTGAAAAAATATTACTCTTAACATTCATTAATTGTGTCAATAATTCCAGAAAGTGCTAACTTTTCACAATTTGGTAGAAACAACAATTATTCGAATAGAAATTGTTTAAACAATTGCAAAATGTGTTAAAAAATATTGTTTAAATTCTTTGAATATGTTATCCATCCTGAAAAATTGTAACTTTTCACGATTTACTGGGAAAAATTGTTTAAAAAATTAAAGTGTGAGCAGTTGAAAATTAGTTTAAAAATACTTGGAAACTTGTCACTTATCGAATAAAAATAATTAATGTTGAAAATTTTGTTAAAAATAACGTCTTTAGCATGCATTTTACATAAAACTTCTTCATTCTCAGAGTATTGAAAAAATTGCTAATATCAATTTTTCGTAATCTTGATAATATTTCCGGTTTTTTAAAATCTTGTAAGATTGAAATATTTTTAGTTTTTATGGAACAAATTCTTGCGAATTAAAGTGAATTGAAGTTATTTCAAGAGACTTCGAGTAACTTCAGAAATTTCTGGAGAATTCAAGAGAATTTTTTTGAATTAATGTGAATTCAAGTTATTTCAAGTAACTTCAGACATTTCTGAAGAATTCACTG
>CAKNXH010079926.1:0-26967 GCA_932178445.1 Andricus quercusramuli | reverse complement strand
AAATTTCTATCAAAAGCGATAAAGTTTGAAACCAAAAAGAAGATTTTTCAATAAAAGAGTTCAATTTGTAACCAATTGAAAGCCATAAAGTCCAATTTTCTACAAAACAGTTGAATTTCAAACAAAAAAGTTAAGTTAAAAAAGCTAATCTCAATAAAATTATTAAAATTAATAATAGATTTATAATAAATGAATTAATAAAATAAAACATAATTAATTTATCTAAATTACTATATTCAATGAAAATAATTCCATTATAAAATATTTTATTTATTTAGATTAAAATATTATTAATATAATATTAAAATGATATATATTAAATTTCTAAAATTAATACATTCATCTGCCATAATAATTAAAATTTAATGATTATCAAGCAAATAGTTGAATTTTCAAAGAAGGGAAAAAGGGAATAGGGGGCTAGGGGAAAGACTATGAAGCCTGTGAGAAATAAAAAAGATTCTTGCTAATTTATAGACAAAAGCATAATAGTTTAAATAAACGTTGAAATTCATTTTTAATCAAATGAAAATTTAAAAAATCCAGAATTCTCCTATTTTTTATTAATTCACGCATTCGATGAACGGAGGAAACAAAAAAAGTTAAAATTACTAAAATGATGGAACTTGAAAATCAAGTTTCAATTTTAACCAACAATTTTTCTATTATTTATAGAAAAAAATTAACGTTTTTTTATAAATGTTTGAGGCTTATCAGCAGCATAATTTAATTACAAATAAGAGCATTCCGGGTGTTTTTCACTTAGAAATTTGGAGGCTTCAAAAAATTATTTTCCCCTTTAAATTATAATTTGGTTGAAAATTTTGTTGTTGAAAATTGAACTATTTTCTTGAAACTTCCTATTTTTAAGTTGAATTTAATTGTTTTAGATTTGAAATAACAATATTTTTGGTTGAAATACCAACTATTATATTTTTCGTCGAAAATTAATCTCTTTTGGTTGCAAACTGAAGTATTTGGTTGAAAATTAATTATTCTGTTGAAATTTTTATTTGAAATTTATTTTTAAAATAAATTTTTTGAAAATTTATTTCAAAAATTCTGAAAAAAACACACCTGGTTTAAATCCAGGTGAAAATTTCAGAAAAAACACTTTAAGTAATTTGTGGATGACCCCAAGGGTGAGTGCATCAAGCATATAACAAAACATGCAAAAACCTACAAAAAACGAACATGCAAAAGGGGCAATTGAAATTTTCGAATTTTAAAATATCCATTTCAATTTGAATCATTTTAATGTGTCTGAAATGTCATATAATACATTATGAAGATTAATCAACATTAGGTCGCCAAATGAAATCCTTCCTTCTCGAGTTTCTAAAGCCTTTACTCGGAAATTTCCTTCTTTTGTCGAGCAAATGGTCACCTACTTTTGCCAGATTTAAAAAAATATATTGAGAGGCCGTTATGAAGGTTTTTACCGGAGATTCAACTTCTTAAGGTTTTTTCATTTTCACTTATACAATTTTAAATATCCCACTTGTGATTAAAAAATAATTTTTTGAAAAAATGAAAACATCGTTAAATTCTTGTAAAAGGAAAATTTGTTACCTTATTTTTTATATTTAATTTGAACAAAAAAACGTCTTTGATCTAATAACTAACATATACGGAAGTTTTTACATTATATGGCTTTTGATACATAATTTACTCAAAATTATCAAAAAAGAAGCTTTTTAAGAATTTCAATGGGTTTTAGGAGGATAAACAAATTTTCTTTTCAAGATTCCTGAGAGAATCTCAAATGACTTTTTGATTAAAAAAAAGAAGAATTTTAAGAGAAAATTGTAAAAGATTTCAAAAGATTTCAAACGATTTCTTGGAATTTCTAAAAATAATGTAAAAGACTCAAAAAGATTTAAAAAATTTTAAACGCAGATTTTGGAAGATTTCTAACCAAAAATTTAGAAGCTTCTTCAGAATTTTGAAAGGTTTCGAAAGAATAAAAAAATGTTCTTAAGATTTCCAGGAAAATTTTAAATGATGTTTTGTTTTTAAAAATTCATTTAAAGAGAGTATTTAAAAAGATTTAAAAACATTTCAATAAATGTCCAAAACTGTAAAAAAAGAACCTCGAAAATGTTTTCAATTTTGAAAGATTTAAAAAAAATGATGGAAAAAATTCGAATCATTTTAAAAGATATCCAGAAATTTCAAAAAAAAAATTTTAAAAATGTTTAATTTGCAAAGATTTCAAAAAGTGTAAATCAATATAATATAATTATAAAATATTGATCTTTTGAAATGTTTCGACATGATAACAACATTTTTTTATGATTCCTCGGAAGTTCACAAATGATTTTTGTATGTTGAAAAATTAATTTTAAGAGATTCTTTAAAAATACTTAAAAACATTTTAAAGGATTTCTAAATTTGTCAGAAAACACGCTGCAATGTTTAAGGCCATTTTTTAAAATTTTGAAATTTAAAAAATTTTTTAGAAATAATTCGATTCAGTTCAAAAGATATTAAAGAATATTAGAAGTTTTGAAGAGATTAAAACTATTTAAAAAATGTAAAAGCCTTAAATATTTTTTAAACTGACTAAAATTTTTGCTAGACAAATAAACCAATAAACTTTAAAAATTAAATACTTACTCGAAATTTTTATTTTGTATAAAACATTATTTTCTCCTTCAAATTATAATTTGGTTGAAATTTTTTTTTGATGACAATTTTTTCTTGGTTGAAAATTGAACTATTTTTTTTTAAACTTTGTATTCTCAAGTTAAATTCAATTTTATTTTCAAAATAAAAATATATTTGGTTGCCATACCAACTATTATATTTTTTATTGAGAATTGATTTGTTTTGGTTGCGAATTCAATTATTTGGTTGAAAATTAACTATTCTGTTGAAATTTTGATTTGAAATATCTGAAATCTTCAAAAAAATTTGAATTTTGTTAAGAATCTTAAGAAATATATATTTATAAAACCTTAAAAACAAATGAACAAATAAACTTAAAAAAAAACTATAGTTATGATGCTTGCAAATATAAGAAATATGGAACCACAGATTCTCTTTTAACCAGAATTTATCGATTATTTAATTATTTGAAATGAAAAATATTTTCTAATTATAAGAAAACAATACAAAAATGTTGGAGACGACTGAAAATCTGAAAAATAAATATCTAGACTGCAAATTCGCGAAAAAGAAAATATTCGAAATAGAAAATTTCCGAAATGAAAAGATTGCGAAATATAAAAATCCTGACGTGGAAAATTCTTGAATAATACAATTCCCGAACAATTTATAATATAAGCCAATTTTATAATTCCCGAATAATAAAATTTCTGATAGAAAATTACCAAAGCATAAAATATTCAATACTGCAAAATTCTCAACACTAGAAAATGACCAAATTATTGTTTGAGTTAGAAATAAAAATAATGGATGAAAAATATTTCTAAATGCAAAAGAAAAATAGAAGAACAAGATTTTTATTACAAGAGCAATAAGTTTTAAAAAAAAACTAGCATGTGCATTAAAAAAAATTTTATTAGAACAAATAATTAAAAAAAAAGCATACATCGGATTTTAAACAAAATTTTTGTCTTTGATCAGAATATTTTATTATTTCATTTTTGATAAATAAATAATATTGATTGAAAAACAATTTATTAATTGTTTAAATTCTGACATTTTCTAGTGTCGGATATTTTATAATTCGTGAATTTTCTAGCGCGAATTTTATCATTCGGCAATTTTCAAATTCGGTAATATTACAAACTGTTAGGGAATTGTATTATTCGGGATTTTTATATTTCCGAAATTTTATAATTTCGGGAATTTTCGATTTTGCATATTTTCTTATTCAGGAATTTTAATTTTCGGGACTTTTTAGTCATCCCTTTTGTTGCAAAACGCAAAAATGGTCGTTAGTAAAGCGAGTAGCATTTCCTTGAAGTTTCATAATAAAAAAAAAAAAAATTTACGGATGAATTAGGCTTTTTAGTTTTAAATCTATTATAAAATCGCAAATTTATTTTTTTTACCCATCTTAAAAATTATTTCTCATAACGAAAAAATTTAAGGATCACATGAAACCTGATAAAGAATGTCTTGCATTGTACAGTATGGGACAGTTAAAATTGTAGAAATGAACACTTTTAATTTTTAAAAAGACGAATTTTCGGCATGAAAGCCTTCATTGAGGCCACTCAATATTTTTTTCAATATGGCAAAAATAGTGGATCAGCAGGGTGGCGATTCGGCGGACGATTTTAAATTCCCGGTTTTCCCAGTCAAGTTTTTCAATTTTCCTGGTCATCTAAAAGTAACATTCATATTTGCTGGTAAACGTAAACATTTATTTTAATTCATAACGTTAATTCGAAACATCCTCTAACACAAAAAAGCAAAAAATTGCAAAATAAATTAATTTTGCAACAAATACTTGCCTTTTCTACTAGAAAATATCAATTTCCAACAAAAAATTGGAACAGTTAATCTTTTAGATGAAAAAATTAATTTTCAAGAAAAAAAAGGATTTTCAAGAAAATAGTTCAATTTTCAACTCAACTAATGAATTTTCAACTAAACTGATAAATGTTAAATTGAAATAGTTGAATTTTAAACCAAAAAGATGAATTTTCAACGAAAACAATGAATATTCAACTTAAATAATTAAAAATTAAAAATAAATAATTTAATTTTTAGTCAAAAATGAATGTTCAACCGAAGAATGAATTTTTATCTAAAATTATGGAATATTCAAGTGGAATAATAGTTACATTTTCAGTTTAAAAAACAAAATAATTTGCGACCAAAAAAGGAACTAATTTTCAACAAAATAGTTAAATTTTCGGCAAAAAAAGTCCTTTTTATAAAGAAAAAAAAACAAGTTTTCAATCAAATAGCTCATATTTCAGCTAAAGAAATTCATTTTTAATTAAAATGATGTATCTTGAACCAAAAAGATTAACTTTCAAAAAAGAGTTTAACTTTCAACCAAGTAATTTTATTTCCAACTTTGAGGATGAATTTTCAACTGAAATTTTAAATATTTAACAGGAATACTTGAATTTTTAACCGAATAGAAGAATTTTTAAACAAGAAGATTAGCTTGCAAAGAAAAAGATAATTTTATACCCAAAAAATTGATTTTTTAATCAAAAAAGATACATTTTCATCCAAATCGTTGAATTTTGAAGTAGAAAAGATCAATTTTCAACCAAAAATGGACAGTTAAATTTTTAGTTGAAGAATTTAATTTTCAACCAAACTGATAAATTTTCAACTAAACTGATGAGACTTCAACTAGAATAGTTGAATTGTAAAGCAAAAAGATGAATTTCCAAGCATAAAGATTAGTTTTCTATAACAAATGCGAATTTTTCACATAGTAAATAAAAAGTATCAATTTTCAACCAAATAGTTGAGTTGTATTCCAAAAAAGATACACTTTCTAATTCTTAACAAACCAAAAAATGGATTTTTAGAAAATTAGTTCAATTTTTTACTGGAATAATTATATTTTTAATTTAAAAAATTGATTTTCAACAAAGTAGTTACATTTTCAACCAGAGATGAATTTTAGTAAATTTTTAGAAAACGAATTTTCAGTAAATAAATCTGTAACCTAATAATTACACTCATATGCCGTGTGAATGTAGATAATGTAGAAATCACTTTTCTAAATTAACAAAAATGATTAAAACAATGAAAACTTGTATTTTTCTGGGATCAGCAGTAAATTCCCGGTTTTTTGGTTAAATTTCCGGTCATTTCCCGGTTTCACGGTCAATTCGCCACCCTGATCAGTTTTTCAGCAAAGGAAGAAAATTCCGATTCAATGTTTTAGAAAATCTAAAGAAAAAAAAAGATTTCATGAGACACCCTAATAAAGGTGGATTTTAATTCTAAATCTAATAAAAAAATCACTCATTTCATGCATATGGTAATTATTGTTATACTAGTGAGAATTCTCACCGACTGCCATTCACTGGAGAAGTGGTTTGGTCCGGACTTGTTGAAGATCCATTTCCATTGTCCCAGGAATTATGACGACGATGATGACTTTTGTCTCTGTAAGCTTCGGCAATATTATTCACGCTACCTATAATTCGCCTCTTGTCCAGTTCTTTCAATACTTTTTGGGGCATAACACTTCCATACTTTGAGACACCACTTCCGTCCAGTAGATCCTATCAACGGAATAATTTTCAAGTGCTTAAAACTGTATTTTTGAACTAGCCCTGGTGGAAAAAATGTTTACAAGAAAGTACAATATTTCTAAAACTGTAATTTGTTGTTACAACATGTATGTACTTTTTTGTAAAAAAATGTACAAAATTTAACAAAAAAATGCAGCCAAATACAAATAGCTAATCTTTTCTTGTTTTTCTTGTAGAAAAGTAAAAAGAATAATAATAAAGTATAAGTTTCTACGATTCAAAACCAGGGTGGCCGTTTTAATCGAAGAAAAAAATTCCCGGTCGTTTCCCGGTTTTTTCCTAGTTCGAAAATATTTTTGTGGTCAATGGTTTAAGAAATTCAAACTCTAAAGCAAACCATTTTTCTATTTCAATTGATAAAAAATTAACTGCAAATTAAATCACTCGAAGTGGAACTCTTGAATTTTTAACTTTTAAAATTGAAGTTTAAAAGTTTTTTGATTCGAAAATGTTGCATTCAAGTGCTCAATAGTAGAAAACTTATAAAATGGAGAGAACAACATTTCTGAATTGAAAAATTTTAAATTATATGCATTTAAACTAAAAAATTTAGAATTTTTCACTTTTATAAATTTGTAGAGGTCAAAGATTCAGATCCAGTTCCAGAAAAATTAATCCATGTTATGATTTTCAATGCTCTAAACTGCAGATAAATGAATTAAATTTTTTTAACAATTATAGTATTTCAACCAATTTTAAGTTAGAAACATTGCAACTTGAAAATTTACATTTTTTAACTGAACACTTTTTAAATTAGAAGTTGAATTATTTATATTTTAAATAGTTCAGAAATCCTTAAAAAGCTTCAAAATTTTATTTCGAAATCTTGAAAAACTTAGATGTTATTTTAAATTTTTCCAAATTCAAAATTATTTTTGAAATTTTATTATAACTTCTGAATATCTTCTGAAATTATTTGAATTTTTCCTAAAACTTTTAGAAAATCCTGCAAAATTAGAAAATTTACCTCACTATCTTTCAGATTCATTTTTGAAAATTTTGCAAATCTTTTTCAATATTTTCTTGGAATAATTTTCAACATGAAAAATCATTTTCAATTTTCCTAGCAGTCTTAAAAAAATGTTTTTATTCTTTTGAAGCCTTTCACAATATAAAAAGCTTCTAAATTTTTTGTTTGGAATTTACAAAAATCTATATTTTGTTTTAAATTAATTTTGAATATTTTCAAAACCTCAAAATATCTCTAAAAATTACTTGAGTTGTCCTACAAATAATAAGGGTTCAATTGTTACTTATACATAGAAATTCAACAATTTCACTTGCAAATTATTTATTATTTAAATAGAACAATCAAAATCGTAAAGTTCAAAGCTCAAAAACTCTTTGAAATTCTAAGGATTCAAGGTTTTCTATTTCAAATAATTCAGTTTCAAATTATTTACATTTTTTTAACGACTGAGGTTTTTGAATTGAAATAGTTTAATTTTTGACTTTAAAATCTGAAACAGATTTAGAATCGTCTTAAAAAATCGACTATTGTTCACTTTTCAATGCTTAAAGTGCAGTTCTATTCTTAAAATAATGAATTGATTCATATTTAAAGTTGATCAAATAAGAATGTTTGTTATAAAAATTTTTCAATTTCAAGCGCATTGAATTTTTAATTATTCAAGTCTTCAAGACTGCATTTTGAAATTCTTCAAATAAAAAATGTATGCTTGAGAATGAAAATCTAAAATGGAAAACGTTTGAAGTAAAATATTCCCGAATTACGCATTATAAACTGAATCATATCATAATAAAAACAGGTAAAAATTCAACTTATTATTTTAAAAATTGTTAAAATCGAACTGGGACATATTTTTTTCGTAAAATTTGTCAAATTCCTAGTCAAAAAATAAATTCACTGTCATTTTCCGGTTTCCCGGTCCAGCGGTAACCATGAAGAATTTGTATAACTTTTTATTAATATCTTTTTTACTTTTGTTGTAAAAATCTACGATGTATTAGAGAAAAATACAGGGTTTTACATGTTTTGAAACTACAATTACAAAAAAAGGATTAACACTTTTACCAAAAACTTTTGCTATTATAATAAATCACATTGATCTGTAGTTCGATTATTGAAAATTGAACAATAATAAATTTTATAGGAAAATTCTGAATCTATTCAAAATTAAGCACTTCACAAATTTTAACGTTGAAACTATTCCTAATTTTGAAATAATTTCAAATTGATAGATTCATAATTGAACGCTTTTATTAAATTTCATATCCTATTCAAATATTGTTTCAATCTAATATATTTCATTTTTAACCATTTAATTTGAATTTTTTCAATTAGGAATTACATTTTTTTGAATATTTATCAATATTTTACTTTTTGTATGAAATTAGCAATTATAAATTAAATATTAAGAGCTAAACAATTTTGAACTGTATTATTTGAAATGAAAAGCCTTGAATCGTTGATATTTCAGAGTGTTAAATTTAAACTTTGAACGCTACAATTTTAATTGTTCTACTTAAAAAATTTTTAATATGTGAGTGAAATTATTGAATCTTGATGCATAAATAACAATTGAACAATTATCAATTGGGAAAAAATCTGAGTAAGTTTAAGAGATATTTACAAGTTTTGAGAAGATCCCAAATTTAACTTAAAACTGGAAAAGATTTCAAAAAATAAATTTAGATTATCGAAGATTTCGAAATCAAATTTCGAAGCCCTTTAAGGACCTTTGAAGGTTTTTAGAAAAAAAATCTTATGTTTGCTGGGAAAATTTAAAATGATTTCTTATTTTGAAAAATTAACTTTAGGAGAATATTTCAAACGATTTTAAAAATTGTTTGTTTAATGAATGAAAATTGAATAATTATTAATTTAGAAAATAATTGAGTAATGTGAAAATATATTTAGATGTTTTGAATAGATTCCAAAATAATTTAAAACATGAAAAGATTTCAAAACATTTAAAACACAATGTAGATTTTTGAAGGTTGCGGAGATAAAATTCCTAGAAAAAAAAATAATAACTCCTTTTCTATTTTGAAAAATTAATTTGAAAAGAATAGCATTTAATAAGATTTTAAAATTTTTTTAAAAGGAATCTGGATGATTTTAAGGTAATTTTTTTACTTTTGCAGGATTTTCCAAAAATTGTAGGAAACATTCGAGTTCCAAGGTAATAACATTATTTTTGGATTCCTGGGAAACTTTTTAATGATTTTTTTAAAACAAATTTTTAATAGAATATTTAAAAACATTTCAAACCAAATTTTAATGTATAAATTATTTTATCTGGCTTGAAATTGCTTAAAATTATATAATTTTGAAAATGTTTTTTTTTATTAATTCTTTGATTCATTGCATTGACAATGATAGCTTGGATTTTTATTTTTTGAATTTTTACCTGTACAATGTATAAAAGTAAGAAATTTTGCAGTTTAATGACTTATAAGTAAAAAATGTACAATTGAAACGTGTTAAAATCTTCCATTTTATACGCGTAAATTATTGAGCGTTTCAATTAACATTTTTTTAAGCTTTAATTATAAAAGTTTAAAATTAAAAAGTATTTCACTTCGAGTGTTTTAATTTGCGGTGCAGTTTTTATAACATTGAGTGGAAAAATTTTTATTTTCAAGTTGTAATTTTTCGTAAATTCCTGCAGTAAATTAAAACTACAATTAAATACAGCAATGTACAAGAAAAATACAAAGAGTACAAATTCGTCTAAATAATAGAAAAAAGTTTTACTCTCCTGTAATTTTTGTTGTAATTTATTGTATTTATTTGTAGATTCTTGTAAAAATATTTTTAGTTTTCTGTACTTTTTTGTACGAATTGTTTCACCAGGGAGGAAACAAGTGTAATTAAAAATCATCGTGATGTATTCGAAGTATCGCTATAAATCCTTTAGTAATCTATTTTTCATATGAGTTTCTGTGTCTAATTTAATGAGGCTATAGAAAATTACAGCTACACTGAACTCTAAAGACTATATAGTTATATAGATGTATTGGATGATATTCATTCTTACGGTATCAGTTTAATGAACACAGTATCAGAGTGACCGCTTTAAGCAAGGAAAAAAAATTCCAGGTCATTTCCCGGTTCACACAAATTTTGCACGGTAATTTAAATTTAGATTGGAACCTGAACTTCAAATTAAAAAATTCAAATTTGAACTCTTTTCAATTATAAACTATAAAAATTAAAACTTAAAAATCGCTAATTCAAACGCTCAATAATTTACATGGACAAATAGGATGCTTTCAACACTTTTTAATTAATCAATTTTAAATTAAATGCCGCTTAACTGCAAAATTAAGAATTTTTAACTTTTATAAATTGTACAGCTCAAAGATATATAAATCCATGCCATCATTTTAAATGCTCTGAATTGAAAAATGAATCAACAAATTAATAAATTTTGAAAATTATATCATATTAACCAATTTTAAGTTTAAAAAATTACAAATTGAAAGATTACAATTTTCTAAATTAAAAAGTTTGTCAATTAGAAGTTGAATTATTTTAATTTTAAGTCGTACCAAATCAATAATTTTTCAATTGTTATTTGTACATTAAAATTTGTTATAAAATAAAAAATCACTGTTCTTCCGGGAATCTTTAGAAAATTTAGAATCTTCAAAAAATCTATATTTTATTTCATACTTTTTGAAAAGTTGACAAATTTTATATTATTTTTGAAATTTTTAAAAACTTCTAAATCTTTTTAAATGATTCGAATTTGTCCTAAAACTTTTAATACATCCTGCAAAACTAGAAGATTTGCTTCAAAATCTTCAAGATTTTGTTTACATTAAAAAAAATCTTTTGACATCTTTTTAAAAATTCTCTTAAAACTAATTTTTCAAAATAAAAAATTATTTTAATTTTTCTGAAAATCTTGATACATTTTTTTCATTCTTTTGATTTTTTATGTTTAAAAAGCTTCTAAATTTTTTGTTCGGAACCTTCAAAATTCAAAATTTTGTTTTATATTTTTTTAAATCTTTTCAGGTTTTCAATTATTTTTCAATCGTTTCAAAACTTATAAATATCTCTTAAACTTACTTGTGTAATTTTTTTAAAGTATTCTGTTGAAATAAATTTTTAAAATAAAAAATCATTTTAAATTTTCACACGAATCTTAAGAAAATGTTTTCATTAGATTAAAACCTTTTAAAATCCTCAAAAAGCTTGAACATTTTATTTCAAAATTTTCAAAAATCTAAATTTTGTTTTAAAACTTTTGAAATGTTTGCAAGTTATAGAGTAAGTTTGATTCTTTTCAGTAAATATCTCCTCAACTAACTCGATTTTTTTCTAAATCAATAATTGCTTTAACTATTATACACATCATCATTAAAAAATTTCATTAGCAAATACAAAGTTTTTAAAATAGAACAATTTTAATTAACATTGCAACGTTCAAAGTTCAAGTTTACTTCACTAAAATTTAATCGATTCAAGGCTTTCTGTTTCGAAAAATTCATTTTAAAATTGTTTAGTTTTAAATATTTCATTTATAATTGCTCATTTCAAATAAACATTCAAACACTGCTTACCATTGGAAAATTGCTCCTTTTCTTAAATACAAATTTTCAAATTGAATGGTTTAAAAATGTAATATTTTTGACTGAAACAACATTTGTATAGGATTTGAAATTTAATAAACGTGTTTAATTCTGAATCTATTAATTTTAAATTATTTAAAAATTTAATATAATTTACAAAGTTTCAGTCGGACGTTTAAATTTCTTTGATTACTACGGCTTTCGAATTGAAACAGTTCAATTTTTAACGTTGAAGTCTGTGAACTGTTTAATTTTAAACAGATTCAGAAACGTCCTATAAAATCAATCAATTATTGTTCAATTTCAAATACTCGAACTACAGTTCAATTTTGAAAATCATTAATTCATTTATATTCACAGTTGATTAAGTTAAAACCTTTTTTGTCAACACATTGCAATTTCAAACAAACTACAATTTTAAAATTCGTTTGAAAATGTACCTATAAAAATGAAGACCTATAATGGAAAATTTTGATAGTGAAAAATTGTAGAATTCCTAATTGTAACTAAATAATTTAATAATTGAAAAAGTTAACAATTAAACTCAACATTAAAAAAAAGTTAAAATTGAACTTATTTTAAATTCCATTATATACCACTTGATACAAAATTTGTGATATTTCAAGTGATTGGATTTTTCTTCTAAAAATTTATAAATTCAAGGTCAAAAAATAAATTAACTGTCGTTTCCCTGTTTTTCCCCGGGTTTGAAAAATTCCTGGTCATTTTCCGTTCCAGCGGCCACCCTGAGTATATTTCATTAGCATGGTCAAAAATTGCATTGACATCTTTTTCTCGAATTTCTATGCATATCGCCCGAAAATGTGTTCGAATCCACACAAAAATAAATCCATTTTTTTTGTATTTCCCATAAGAAAAAAGGCATTTTTATAAATTTCATTCAGAATTGTCAATATTAGCGAAATGTTAGAGAAGAAATGGGTTTTGCGTTTTTTCCGTGAATTATGATTTTTTGCCGGATTTTTAAAAATATAAATTATTTAGAATATATAAAATACTACTTTTTACTGATTATTAGATGCTTACATAAATTGTCTAAGCCATTTATTATTGTTTTTAGCAAATTTTCTCTTAGAATAGAGATAGAAAGTCGCGGTTCCACTTTTTGTCTAGTTTTCAATTAGAGTGAGATAATACTTAATTAATGTCAACAATAATAATTTTTTAAACAATTTATTATTGTTGTTAATAATATTCTCTTAGAATAATGCTAGAAAAATAGCAGTTGAAAAAAAAAATTCCACTTTTTGTCCAAGTTTCAATTAGAGTGAGTTAAATAATTGAATAAAGTTGACAAAAGTATTTGTTTGAACCATTTATTATTATTGTTAACAATACTCAATTTGGATAATGCCAGAAAGTTGCAGTTTTTTTCTGAAATTTGAAATCATTTGTCATTTAAAAACCATGGCCCTCCCACATACTTCTAATTATTCCATTCTGTGTTTTTCTCTTGTGTCAGATAGCTTCTTTGTTTAAATTATTATTTTTTTAACATTGGGAAAAGAGCAAAAATAATTCCCTTGAAAAAATAAAATACTACTCAAAAAATTATTCTGGCTGAGGTTCACTTATTATTTGTTCATAACTAAAAAGTCAAAGCAAAACTAAAGATTTTAGAAAAAAGGCAACTTTCTAGCATTAATCTAAGAGAAGATAGTTATAAACCATAATCAATTGTTTAAATAAGCATGTTTGTTCACTTGCATTAATTGTTACCTCACTAAGTGAAAAGTGGATAAAAAGTTTAAGGGTTCAGAAAAAGTCGAACTTTTTAGTACTTATCTAAGAGAAGATAGTTATAAATAATAATAAATTGTTTAAACAACTATGTTTGTTAACGTGAATTACTTATTACTTTACTAAGTGAAAAGTGGGTGAAAATAAAAAAAAAATCAGAAGAAACCGTAACTATCTAGCATTAATATAGCAGAAGATAATTATAAACAATGATAATTTGTTTAAATAATTATTTTTGTCAAATTGAATTAACTAATAAACTCACTCCAAGTCAAAAGTAGACAAATGATTTAAAATTTAAGAAAAAACCGCAACTTTCTGGCATTATATAAATTGAGTATTATTAACAATAATAATAAATTCTGGAAACAATTAATTTTATTGCCTTCAATCAATTATTTACCTCACCCTAATTGAAAATGGGACAAAAAGGGACATTTTTTTGAGAAAACTGCCATTTTCTAGCATTAATTATTACCTCACTCTAATTGAAAATTGGACAAAGAGTGGACCTTTTTTGAACAAAACACGAGTTTCTAATTCTATCAGGGTGTCTATTGTTTCTTCAAAAAAAAATTCCAGGACTTTTCCAGGTTTTCCAGGACAAAAAAATACATTTTTTTAGGTACTTTTTTACAGTAAAAAAAACTCTCCACGAAACACAGTAGAAATTGTATGTCTAGTGGAACTGAAAAAATGTCATATGCGAAATTTCTCATACGCCCCTAAAATCTGATTTTACAGAAAATTATCGAATTTTAAGCTAATTTAGGTTTATTTTCAATAAAATGATGAAATTGTCAACGAATAAGTTGACTTTTTAAACAACCGTTGAGTTTTCAACCTAAAAAATGAATTTTCAACTAAATAATCGAATTTGAAACAGAAAAGATTAAACTTCAACTAAAAACCGTTGCATTTCCAATGAAATAATTTGAATCCACAAGGACGAATTTTCTGCCGAAATAGATGCATGTTCAACAGAACAGTTGAATTTTCAACCAAAAATGTTGATTTTTTACGAAATACTTGAAATTACAAAAATGATAGTCTTATTTTGAAAAAAAAATGTTAAACTTTAACCAAAAATAAAATTTGCAAACAAATAAAAACATAGATTTTCAAACTAATAATTGAATCCATAAATGGAATACTTAAATTTTCAGTTGAAAAAATTAATTTTCGTAGAAAAAAAAGGATTTTCAACAAAATAGTTAAGTCTTCAACCAATATAATAAAATTTAGGAAAAGCAGTTTAATTTTAAATCACGAAGATTTTTAATTTCTACCAAAAAAGATAAATTTACTGAAAAATATGAATTTTCAACAAAAACTGGAATAGTTAAATATTCAGCAAAAAAAAAAAAAATAATATTAATGCAAAAAAAAATAATTTTTGACAGAATGGTTCAATTTTCAACAAATAAAATTAGTTTTTAACAAAGTAGTTCTACGTTCAACCAAGAGGTTGAATTTTTAACCAAAAAAGGTGAATTTTCAATCAACAATTTATTACTTGAATTTTCAACTAAAAACTATCAATTTTCAACCTAACATGGTATAGTTGAATTTTCTAATAAAAAAATTAATTTTCATACAAAAATAAAGTTAATTCAACAAAAAAGTTCAATTTCCCGCTCATAAAATGATTTTTATTAAAGTTTTTTTAGATTCCAACCAAGTAGTTGAATTTTTATTAGAGAATAAATTTTCTAATAAAAAAAAGATGAAATTACAAACAAAAAAATTCAATGAAATAGTTAAATTTTTAACCAAATGGTTTAACTTTAAACCTAAGAAAATTAATTCTTAACAAAAACGTCGAACTTTCAACAAAGAAAATTAATTTTCTACCAAAAAAGAAAAATTTTCAACAAAATAAACAAATTTGCAAACAAATAATTTAATTTTCAACTGAAAATGATTAATTTTGAGTAAAAAAAAATTCACCTAAATAGCTGAATTTTGAACCAGAGATGAATTTTCAACTAAAATGATGAATATGTAATTCTGTAACCAAAAAATGAATGTGTAATAAAGTAGGTCAACTTTTAAGAAACAAAAAAAGAAACAAATTTTCTACCAAACAGTTGAATTTTCAACCCGAAATTATTAATTTTATACCAAGAAGACGAATTTTCTACTCAAAAAGACGAATTTTCAACAAATAAAGATTTTTTCAGCCCAAGCAGGAAAAAATGTCAGAGAAATTGTTGAAGATTCAAGCCAAAAGACAGCATTTTCAATCAGAAAAAATTAATTTTCAATAAAAAAGGTCATTTTTAACCAAAAAATTGCAGTGGGTAACAAAGTGGTTCAAGATTCACCCAAGTAATTCAATTTTCAATTTAAAAAATATTAATTTTCAGCCAAAAATGAAATAGTTACGTTCTTAGTTAAAGAAGTTATTTTTCAACTAAACAAAGGCATTTTTAACAAAAAAGATGAATTTTCTACAAAAAAATATGAATTCTCAACGAATAATGTAACAGTATACATTTCAAATAAAAAGTATGACTTTTTAATGAAAATTGTTGAATTTGTAATAAAATAATAAAATTCTTCATTACAATTTAACTAATACAAGGCAAATAAATTATCAACAGAAATAATTACTGGTCCCAAACTTAATTTTCAAAATTCTCTAACTTTACCCCGACCAATTTTTTATCTGCTTTAAGCGTTATTATTCAAATACCATTTTGATTGTAGCTTCGCGATTTTCACCGTGATAAAATAAACAGTCTCTTGTTAAAAAGGTAATCTTTTTTCGTTCAGCAGAGAAAAAGTTTGAAAAACTATTTTTTCTTTTAACGAACAAAAATTCCAGAACCATGAGCAAGATTCAAGGACTTTTCCTGCTTTTTCCAGGTAAAAACGAATTCAAGGACTTTTCCAGGTTTTCAAGGATTTCTAGGACACTAGACACCCTGTCTATTCTAGAAGAAAATTTCTAAAAACAATAATGTATTGTTTGAACAATTTATATGAACATCTAATAATCAGTAAAAAGTAGTATTTTATACATTATAAATAATTTATATTTTTAAAAAACCGCAAAAAAAATTATAATTAGCGCCAAAAACTCGCAAAACCTATTTTTTTTTCATTTATGGGATTTTTGGGACCCTTGTGTGGCTAATTGTGGAGAGAAATGTTGAGTTTCAACTCGATTCAGCGAACATTGACGATTCTGAATAAAATTTACAAAAACGCCTTTTTTTATAAAAAAAAAAATAGGTGTCGAACTTAATGAGATTTGCGCCACCTCTAAATATCATTTTTCTTGAAAAAAATGGATTTATTTTTGTGCGGCTTCGAGCAAATTTCCGGGCGATATGCATGAATATACGAGAAACAAAAATTTTAGACTAACCTAATGTTCCATACTTCAATAATTGTGTTTTTTAACTAACATGAGTAAATATGTACCGTATTTTCTGATGTTAAAAATGTCTAGATTAAGCGAGGCAAAATCAAGTTTTGCGTTGTAAGAATAAAAAAAATTAAGGCATTAGATGCGTTTATGCGCTTCGCATAAATTAGAGGTCCTTAAACATAAGAATCAAACTTGAACTTTAATTTACAGAAATATACAAATGTGGTCACTTTTTCAACCTACAAATTTTTTAATAGATTTTTAATATGTATATAATTACCCTCGAGATTGAATAATTTGGTGGAGCCGAATCTGCATGGGGATTGGTCCATATATTTGTTGCACCTGGAAGATCTTCATTGTTTGATCCATTTAGCATTTCCGAAGAGTACGCTGGTCTTGCTGGTATAATGGGTGATCGACAACATACCCTATAAAATAAAAGAAAATTTTTATTTTTTATTTTTGAATCGAAAGATATTAATAATGTTTTATTCAGAAAAAATATTTTTTTTAATATCCTAATACATATAGAATGGCGGGAAGTATGGAAATGAGAGAAAATGGGAGAGGGGGAGTAGGGGAAGCGAGTGCAAATAAGAGGAGGGGGAGCTGAAGAAGTAAAGGGAAATTAGGGGAGCGATGAAAAATAAGGGGAGGGAAGGTTAAGGAAGTAAAGAAAGGACAAATGAGAAGAAGGAAGGGAGGAAAGTAGGGGAAATTAGAGTAGTAGAAGCAGGGAAAATTATGTAAGGGATGTGGGCAAAAATGAAGGGAGTAGGGGAAATAGATGAGGGGAATCAGAGGAAATTGGGGGAGTTTGCGAGATTCAGGGAGGGGAAGTGAGGGGAAATGAGGAGAGAGAAATTTATGGAAATGTGGGTAGGGGGTGTAGGGGAAGTTGGTGGAGGGAAAGTAGTGGAAATGATGTGAAATGAGGGTTGGAGAATTAGGGGAATCAAGGAAAAATGAGAGAAGAGAAGGTAGGTGGATTCACGGGAAATGAAGGAGGGTCATTACGTGAAGTGAGTAAAGAGGAAGTAGGGAAAGCAAAGAGTGAAAAGTAGGGAAAATGTAGAGAGGGGTCTTGAGGGGAAATAAGGGAAGGGAAAGTGCGTTTTAGGAAAGTAGAGGGAATCGTGGAAGGAAGTACGGAATGTGAGTGGAGATGGAGGGGACTGAAGTAGAGGAAATTAAGAGAGTTGAAGTGAGTAAAAACGAGTGAAAAAAGAGAAGTTAAGTGAGAAGTGTGCGGAAATGAGTGAAGAAGTATGTTAAGTATGTAAAAGAAATGAGGAGCAGGGAAGTGAGGGGAAATTAGGAGAGATAAAGTAGGGGAAATAAGGGGTAATGAGATGAGGGAAAGCAAGAAAAGGGGAAGTTTCTAAATGAGGAAAAAGCAATTAAGAAAAATACTCAGATGAGAGGAGGACAAGCATGGGAAGTGGAAGTTGGAAAATATGGGGAGGGGTGGGGTAAGTGAAGGTAGAGTAGGGGAAATGAGAGCTGGGGAAGTAGGAGGAAAACCGGAGGATGAAAAGTGATAGGAGAGGAAGTGAGGAAAGTGAGGGGAGGAAAGTAGGGAAAGTGATGAGACGGGTAGGAGAAGATAAGGGAGGGAAATTAGTGGAAGTAATTATAAATTAGGTTGGGTAAGGAAGGGGGGAAGTTTCGGACGTGTGAGGAGGGGAAGTAGGGGAAGTACGAGGATATAAAGTCTGAGAAACGAGGGGTGGGGATCAGGCGAAGTAAGGAGAGGGGAGGGGGCGTGAGGGTAGTGATAGGAGAGGAAGTAAGAGAAGTGAGAGGAGGATAAGTGATATTTTTCATAGGATAGGATCGGATAGGATATGATAGAAGAGGAGAGGAGAGATGGAGAAGAATGGTAGGGGGAGGACTAGGAAATCTTTTTTTGAACTTTGAACAACTTTTTATATGTGCTTTGACCATTAAAACTGGAAAAAAATGTCACTTACGAATTCACATCCTCTAGTTTTTTCAAAAGCCTCTCGTTTTCCCTACAAACAACTTCCTGATCTCGTATGACTTGCTCGCGTGTGGAATAAAGTTCTGCATTTTCACGACGCAAGGCATCATTTTCATTAATATAAGCTCGAATAAGTTGGCTTAACTCTGTATTTTCCAGTTCGGCTAACTTATCCAGATCTACCGGTGGAGTTTTTGGCACTCGGCTTTCTGCTAAATAAAAAAAATTATTTAAAAGAAAAATTAATTTTCTATCCTTCAAAATATACACCTAATTATTTCATATTTAATGCTATAAATATAAATACCTTTAGATATAATTGATTGAATAATGACAATAATTAAGACTAGTAATAAGCTTATAAAATACATTTTTGTTTAAATTACAATATACATCAAATTTGGATATATATATATATATATATATTTTCAACCAATTTTTAAACTGAATCTTTTATGCAAAAAATTAAAGAAAATTTTTTCCATCAAATGTATTTTGCAAGTAAACTCCCCTAATGAGTAATACAGGCCTCACAGACCCTATGGGATAAAATATAGGGACAAAAGGGTACTTTTTGTCACACTAATAGGGTATTTTTCCGTGCTCAAAGGGTACAAAATTCAGGATAAATTTATAAGAATTCAAAACAATTTAACATAAAATCAAAAAAATTCAAAGGAATTGGAAAATTTTGTTTCAATTAAAAAATTCCATTGATTTCCCTAAACTTGTAATGAATCTAGAGGAATTTAAGGTGAACGAGAAAAATTCGATTAAATTCGTAAAAATTCAAGGAGAATTTTAAAAAATTCGAATGAATTGATGACAATTTAAAAAATAAATACTTTAAAAATTAAAAAAAAAAAAACCCATTGAAATAAATAGAGTTGAGCCAATTTAGAAGAATTCAAGTGAATTAAAAAAATTTAAGAGAATTCCACAGAATTTAAAAAAATGCAGGGTGAATTAAAAAAAAAACTTCAAATCTCTTCCAATCTTTGAAACCCTACTTATTTCTAACCAAACGAATGACTAATCACTACAAAACAATTCAACTTGAATTCAAAAAATTTTTAATAAATTGGACAACATTTTTAAAATCGATAAAATTCCATTGACTACAACAAAGTTTGTGTGGATTTAAAGGAGTTTACGGGAAGTGAGATGAATTCAATAGAATTCCTGAAAAATCAAACTGAATTAAAAAAAAACAATCAAGTGAACTCAAAACAATGCAAAAATATGAAAAAATTCATTCAATTGAGTAAGTTTGAAATGAGTTTAGAAACATTAAAAAGAATTTAAAAGAATTTTATGAAACCTCTAAGAATTTAAGGTGAGTTTTGAAAATTTCAATATGAATTAAACAAAAACATTTTAAAAATCCATTGAATTGAGTAGAATTTAGAAGAATTCGAAAGAATTTAAAATAATTCAGCATACATTAATAAGAATTAGGGACAAGTTCCAAATGAATTGTAAAAAATGTTTAAAAATCTCTTGAAATATTTGAAACTCTACGGAATCCCTCACTTCTTGTGAAAATTTTTTTGAAATCCGTTAAAATATCATAAAATTCTTGCGAAGTTTTATGAAATTTGATATTTCCGGAAATTCTAAAAAATGTATGAAAATACCTTGGGAGCTTTTAAAATCCCCCAAAAAATCTTATGAAATCCCTTAGAGTCTTTGAAAATATCTTAAATCCTTATAGGCTGTGTACAATTTTTCCATATTTTCCGAAATTCTTTAAAACCACAATTTCTTTATCCCTTAAAATTATTGAACCCCTTATAAATCCCTTGAAATTGTTTAAAGCTCTTGAAAATGCCTGGCAATAATTTTAAATGCCGTAAAATATTTCCAATTCTTTAAGATCTTTTCAATTTCCTTAAAATGTTTTAAAGCTTTTGAAAATAGCAAGGAACTTGAAAAATACATTACAATATTTCAAATCCTTTGATTCTATTATCAATTAATCCTCGGGATCAATTAAATAAGAACTTTCGAAAATTAAAAAAAAATCCATTGAATTAAGTGGAATTGAGTAAATTTAGACGAATTCAAGAGAATTAAAAAATTCAAACAAAATCCAAAGATTTTTAAAGAATTTAGGATAATCATGGTACGGAGTCATTCAAATATATCATAATTTCTTAAACAATCAATTTGGAATATGTATAATTATATACAGCTTCGCGAGTTTACTATAAATAATTTATTTTTCTATTTCTATGTATTCAATTAATATGTTTAATTTAGAAAGCTTTGACAATTTGTAATCAAAGATATTCTTCAATATATTAGTACCATCGATTGATTAAATAATTAAATAATACTAAAAAGATAACAATTCATTTCCTGAATTTGTCTTTGAAGTACCAAATAGTTGAATTTGCAGTTAAAATAATTAATTTTCCGCCAAAACACAAAACAATTTTTCAACCAAAGTGATGAATTTTCAATTAAAATTATGAATTCAAACAAGAAAATGAATTTTATATAAAAAAATAAGATTTTTCAAAAAATACATGGATTTTCAACGGAATAGTTTAATTTTTAACTGAAAAGGACAAATTGACAGCCAAACAGTTGGAGTTTTAATCAAAAAAGACCAATTTTTAAACAAAAATGTAATAGATACATATTCAGCTTGAAAAATTAATTTTTAACCAAATTGATGAATTTTCAACAACCTGGAACATTTGAATTTTAAACCAAAAAGATGAATTTTCAACTGAAATGATGAATCTTTAATTGTAATAGCTAAATTTTCAACTAAAAAGATAATTTTTCAACCATAAAGATTAAGTTGTACAAAAAAAAATGAATTTTCAACTAAAGTTATAGAATATTCAGTTAGAATAGTTTATTTATAGTTCAAAAAATAATAATTTTCAACTAAAATTATGAACCTTCCACTGAAATAGTGGTATTTTCAACCAAAAACATAAATTTTTAAATAAAATTATGAATATTTAACTGGAATACTTGAATTTTCGACCAAACTGATGATTTTTTCACTAAAATTACGAATCTTCAACTAGAATCGTTTTATTAATTAATTTCTACAAAAAAGACGAATTTTCAACTAAAAAAGGTAATTTTTCGAAGAAAAATTAAATAGCTACATTTTCCGTTAAAAAAAGTAATTTGCAACAGCAACAGATGAATTTTTAACCAAATCGTTGAATTTTCAGTCAAAATAATTAATTTTAAACAGAAAAAAACGAATTTTCACTAAAATAGGTAAATACAGTAATATGAAGCTAGTTTACAAATGAAGAATCATTGTTATTGAATTTTATATTGCAATAATAATAAAAAGTAAGCACGCTCGCGAAAAAATTTTCTGACTTTAAAAAAATTCCCTGACATATCTATGTTTTTCCAGGTATATAAAAATGCCCTGGCAATTCCAGGTTTTCCAGGTTCTCCAGGTAGGATAGACACCCTGTTTTTTGAAATCCACTAAAGTATTATAAAATTCCGTGAAATTCTATGATTATTTCCTGAAATCCTGGAAAATGTAGTAAAATTCATTGAGTGCTTTAAAATTACTTAAAATCATTGAAATGTTCGGAAATCTTATGAAATCCTGTGAAATCTTTTAAAATATCTTAAAACCTTATAGATACTGTAAAATCGTTCCATAGCTTCCCAATTTGTAGAAAATTCTTTATCCTAAAATATTTAAAACGCTTTGAAATCCCTTCAAATTAATGAAAAAATTAATGAAATCAAATTAATGAAAAATTTCAAATTAAAAGCTCTTGAAAATACCTTAGAAGTTTTAAAATACCCTGACATTTTGAAAATCCCTTAAAATTATTGAAATCCATTAAAAATTTATCGGAATCTTTTAAATACCCTGAAATATTTCAAAATAATTAAAAACACTTCAGAAACAGGTATAGACCTGGATTGAATAATGATTATTGATTAACCCACGAGTTACTTTTCAGGGTATTTTAAAACTTCGGAGGTATTTTCAAGAGCTTTTAATTTGAATTATTTTAGTGAATTTTAAAAGATTTCAAGGAATTTTTTTTTTAAGTGGTAGGACACCATAGGGACCAAATCTTGAAAATAGGGTCTTTTAGGGACCTTAACTGAATATAGGGTACAATAGGGGATATAGGGACCGGTCTGTGAGGCCTGGTATTAATAACAATAATAATAGAAATAATAAATTGAAAATTACCTTTAGACTCACTGCGACTTATGTTAGAGGCATCACTTCCAAGATGAAGAGCTGCTCTAAGATGATCATTTTCCGTTTGAAGCGCATTGACTTCTCGTTTTAAACTTATGATTAAAGCTTCTCTTGGATCCTAAAAATAGTTTAAACATTTTTTTAAATATCAAAGTTAAACTAAAAATATTTTCAGATCTCACTGATTAATAAAGTATTTTAATAGTGTTGCATTCTAGAATGATAATAAAAAACTTATTTTTCCCATAAGGGAAAATACTTAATTTTTGTTATCAGGGGAAAAAATTCAGGGTAACTAATTAACTATTTTAAAAAGGAAGACAGGTCAAAGAATATATATACGAATAATAAATTTCAAGTAAAATTATGAACCTTCCACTGAAATAGTGGAATTTTCAACCAAAAACATAAATTTTTAAATAAATGTATGAATATTTAACTCGAATACTTGAATTTCCGACCAAACTGATGATTTTTTAAATAAAATTATGAATCTTCAAATAAGGAAAATAAAACTAAACAATAAATAGGAGAAATTAAATAGAATAGAAATATCAAATAAAATAAATGTTTAGATTACATTTTTTTTTTTAATTAAAACTTTTTTTTAATTTTAAATTTAAATAAAAATAGAAAAAATAGGACAAAAATCAATCTTGTGTTTACGTACCATTACTACAATTGGTTTGGTGCGAATTTTTTTTGTTCTCGAAGCATATCGTAAAGTATTTAATGTTTCACTTGCATTGGAACGAGCCGGCGATATACACGCAATCTGTATGATTATTTTAAACAATTTTTATAAAAACCAAAATTCAATTAATAATCAAATTCTATATACTGTAATACTATGAACTTACCATGAGAGAAACTCCATTCCCAGCAAGACTATCAGCTAATAATTTGGTTAATTTACTATCCCGATAAGGAATATGCCCACTTTTTTTCTTACCGTCGCTTAAAGATGCGATGCAATAACCTGTGGAAATAAAATAAAATATATTTCAGGACGTCGACTCTAATCTTGGAAAAAAATTCCCTGATAAATACATTTACAACAATTGACTCGGAATATTTAAACTATTTCGCGAAAATAAAGCGATTTTTCTCGGCCCTTGTGAATATTTAAATATGTTGAAAAAGTATTATTCATATGTAAAATTAAATAACTGTTTATTCCAAATTTTTAATTTTAATTATACATTTTAAATTAAATATCTCTGAGTGAGTAATTTTTTAATGACTTCACCATCGATTTATTCAATAAATAAATAAATAATACTTAAAACATAATTAATCTTTTCTTGAATTTTTTCCAAACTGACGAATTTTAATAACAATAAAAATCCATTTTCATTATATCTTTATATGTATACTTAAAATTCAGTGCATATTTAACTTATTAATATTTTGAATGGCAGATATTCTCTAGGTGTCTAGACAACGTATAAAACAGGGGAAATAAGGAGATTTTTCACGAAAATATGGAAGTATATTCTTTTAAGTAAAATAATTGTGGGTACTGTATTAAATTAAATTAAAAATGAGTCGGATTCCTAACATTTCTAGTAAAAATATTGCATTTTCAACAATTTAGATCCAAATTTTAACCAAATAGTGTAATTTTCAACGAAAAAATAAGAATTTTCAACTAAAAAAGATACATTTTCAAACAAAAAAAAAATTATTTCATTCAGTTGAAAAAATTAATCTTCAACCAAAAATAAAAACTAATTTTCAAGAAAATAGCTCAATTTTCAATCAAAATTATGTATTTCCCACTAAAATGATGAATCTTCTACTGGATTAATTGAATTTTGAACCAAAAAGATAAATCTTCAACTAAAATGATGAACAGAATTGAAGTAGTTAAATTTTAAACAAAAATTATGAATTTTCAACCGAGAAGATTATTTTCCTACCAAAAAAGACGAATTTTTCACTTGAAAGAATTATTTATTAACTAAAGAGATGAATTTTCAACTGAAATGATGGAATATTCAACTGGATTAGTAAAATTTTCTCTTAAAAACAAATAATTAGACATTTTTTTCAACAAAGTAGTTAATTTTTCTACCAAAAAAAAAATTTTTTCAACAGAATAGTTAAATTTTAAACTGGAATAGTTAAATTTACAGTTAAAAAAATTAATTATCAACCAAAAATAAAAATTAATTTTCAAGAAAATAGCTCAATTTTCAATCAAAATGATGTATTTTCCACTAAAATGATGAATCTTCTACTGGAAAAGTTGAATTTTGAACCAAAAAGATAACTTTTTAACTAAAATGATGAACAGAATTGGAGTAGTTAATTTTTAAACAAAAATTATGAATTTTCAACCGAGAAGATTATTTTCCTACCAAAAAAGACGAATTTTTCACTTGAAAGAATTATTTATTAACTAAAGAGATGAATTTTCAACTAAAATGATGGAATATTCAACTGGATTAGTCAATTTTTCTCTTAAAACAAATAATTAGAAAAAAATTTCAACAAAGTAGTTAATTTTTTCTACCAAACAACAAATTTTCAACAGAATAGTTGAATTTTAAACTAGAATAGTTTAATTTACAGTTTAAGAAATTAATTTTCAATAAAAAACCGTTAAATTAAACCAAAAAATAAGAATTTTGAACAAGATATGAATTTTCAACTAAGACAAATTTTTCAGTCAAGTGAGAAATAAATTTTCCAACAAATTGTTGAATTCTGAACAAGATACATTAACTTTTAATTAAAAAATATAATTTTTCAAAAAAAATTCAATAGTTAACTTTTCAATTAAAGTCATATATTCAACGAAGTAGTTTAACTTTCAACCAAGTAGCTAGTTTAATTTTTAACAAAAAAAAATAAATTCTTAAAGAAATATATAATATATAGTGGATATTTCAACCAAAAGAGATTGTATTTTAAAGTAAAAAACAGTTGAAATCAACAAAAATGATATTTTGACAATCTAAGTAGTTGAATTTCTAATTAAAAAATTAATTTTCAGCAAAAAAATCGAACTTTCAACAAATTAGTTGAGATTGTTAACCAAAGAGATAAATCTTCAAACAAAAAAATTAATGGTTAACAAAGTAGTTCAACTTTCAACGAAGAAACTATTTTAATTTTTAATCAAAAAAGATGCATTTTTAATTAAAAAAAATAAATTTTCAATTCAAATTTTATGAAAATTAATCAAAACCAGTTAAATTTAACCAAAAACGATGAATTTTCAACAAAAAAAATTTTTTCAGTCATGAGAGAAAAAAAATCGAACTGAATTATTGAATTTTCAAGTAAAAAGATGAATTTTCAACCATTAAGATTATTTTTTTAACAAAAAGGAAGAATTTCCAACCAGACACATACATTTTTAACCAAGTAGTTGAACTTTCAACTAAAAAATATACGTTTTCAACAAAAAATACAATAGTTAAATTTGCAGGTGAAAAATTAATATACAACCAGAAAAAACAACAAATTGTCAACAAAATAGTAAAATCAATTAATATGAAGATACTTTTATGAATAAAAAATGTTAGATTTTCGATTGAATAGTTTAATTTTCAGTTAAAAATTAATTTTTACCCAAAAAAGCACGAATTAAAAAAAAATAGTTGAATACAGTAGTAACATAGAGCTAATTTTACAAATAACAAAAACTTTTTATTACAATTTAAAAAAATTGAAGCACGCTCTCGAAAGAATTCCCTGACCTTAACAAAATTCCCTAACATTTTCAAGTAACAATTTTAGTAACAATCTTGGCATTGTTCCAAAAATAAAAGATAATCATAATCCAAAAGAGAATTTAATCCAAAACTTATTATTATTCTTATTGGTCTTTATTTATTTAAATTAAACACCTAGATACAAAAAC
>CAKNXH010079925.1:0-26964 GCA_932178445.1 Andricus quercusramuli | reverse complement strand
AAATTTCTATCAAAAGCGATAAAGTTTGAAACCAAAAAGAAGATTTTTCAATAAAAGAGTTCAATTTGTAACCAATTGAAAGCCATAAAGTCCAATTTTCTACAAAACAGTTGAATTTCAAACAAAAAAGTTAAGTTAAAAAAGCTAATCTCAATAAAATTATTAAAATTAATAATAGATTTATAATAAATGAATTAATAAAATAAAACATAATTAATTTATCTAAATTACTATATTCAATGAAAATAATTCCATTATAAAATATTTTATTTATTTAGATTAAAATATTATTAATATAATATTAAAATGATATATATTAAATTTCTAAAATTAATACATTCATCTGCCATAATAATTAAAATTTAATGATTATCAAGCAAATAGTTGAATTTTCAAAGAAGGGAAAAAGGGAATAGGGGGCTAGGGGAAAGACTATGAAGCCTGTGAGAAATAAAAAAGATTCTTGCTAATTTATAGACAAAAGCATAATAGTTTAAATAAACGTTGAAATTCATTTTTAATCAAATGAAAATTTAAAAAATCCAGAATTCTCCTATTTTTTATTAATTCACGCATTCGATGAACGGAGGAAACAAAAAAAGTTAAAATTACTAAAATGATGGAACTTGAAAATCAAGTTTCAATTTTAACCAACAATTTTTCTATTATTTATAGAAAAAAATTAACGTTTTTTTATAAATGTTTGAGGCTTATCAGCAGCATAATTTAATTACAAATAAGAGCATTCCGGGTGTTTTTCACTTAGAAATTTGGAGGCTTCAAAAAATTATTTTCCCCTTTAAATTATAATTTGGTTGAAAATTTTGTTGTTGAAAATTGAACTATTTTCTTGAAACTTCCTATTTTTAAGTTGAATTTAATTGTTTTAGATTTGAAATAACAATATTTTTGGTTGAAATACCAACTATTATATTTTTCGTCGAAAATTAATCTCTTTTGGTTGCAAACTGAAGTATTTGGTTGAAAATTAATTATTCTGTTGAAATTTTTATTTGAAATTTATTTTTAAAATAAATTTTTTGAAAATTTATTTCAAAAATTCTGAAAAAAACACACCTGGTTTAAATCCAGGTGAAAATTTCAGAAAAAACACTTTAAGTAATTTGTGGATGACCCCAAGGGTGAGTGCATCAAGCATATAACAAAACATGCAAAAACCTACAAAAAACGAACATGCAAAAGGGGCAATTGAAATTTTCGAATTTTAAAATATCCATTTCAATTTGAATCATTTTAATGTGTCTGAAATGTCATATAATACATTATGAAGATTAATCAACATTAGGTCGCCAAATGAAATCCTTCCTTCTCGAGTTTCTAAAGCCTTTACTCGGAAATTTCCTTCTTTTGTCGAGCAAATGGTCACCTACTTTTGCCAGATTTAAAAAAATATATTGAGAGGCCGTTATGAAGGTTTTTACCGGAGATTCAACTTCTTAAGGTTTTTTCATTTTCACTTATACAATTTTAAATATCCCACTTGTGATTAAAAAATAATTTTTTGAAAAAATGAAAACATCGTTAAATTCTTGTAAAAGGAAAATTTGTTACCTTATTTTTTATATTTAATTTGAACAAAAAAACGTCTTTGATCTAATAACTAACATATACGGAAGTTTTTACATTATATGGCTTTTGATACATAATTTACTCAAAATTATCAAAAAAGAAGCTTTTTAAGAATTTCAATGGGTTTTAGGAGGATAAACAAATTTTCTTTTCAAGATTCCTGAGAGAATCTCAAATGACTTTTTGATTAAAAAAAAGAAGAATTTTAAGAGAAAATTGTAAAAGATTTCAAAAGATTTCAAACGATTTCTTGGAATTTCTAAAAATAATGTAAAAGACTCAAAAAGATTTAAAAAATTTTAAACGCAGATTTTGGAAGATTTCTAACCAAAAATTTAGAAGCTTCTTCAGAATTTTGAAAGGTTTCGAAAGAATAAAAAAATGTTCTTAAGATTTCCAGGAAAATTTTAAATGATGTTTTGTTTTTAAAAATTCATTTAAAGAGAGTATTTAAAAAGATTTAAAAACATTTCAATAAATGTCCAAAACTGTAAAAAAAGAACCTCGAAAATGTTTTCAATTTTGAAAGATTTAAAAAAAATGATGGAAAAAATTCGAATCATTTTAAAAGATATCCAGAAATTTCAAAAAAAAAATTTTAAAAATGTTTAATTTGCAAAGATTTCAAAAAGTGTAAATCAATATAATATAATTATAAAATATTGATCTTTTGAAATGTTTCGACATGATAACAACATTTTTTTATGATTCCTCGGAAGTTCACAAATGATTTTTGTATGTTGAAAAATTAATTTTAAGAGATTCTTTAAAAATACTTAAAAACATTTTAAAGGATTTCTAAATTTGTCAGAAAACACGCTGCAATGTTTAAGGCCATTTTTTAAAATTTTGAAATTTAAAAAATTTTTTAGAAATAATTCGATTCAGTTCAAAAGATATTAAAGAATATTAGAAGTTTTGAAGAGATTAAAACTATTTAAAAAATGTAAAAGCCTTAAATATTTTTTAAACTGACTAAAATTTTTGCTAGACAAATAAACCAATAAACTTTAAAAATTAAATACTTACTCGAAATTTTTATTTTGTATAAAACATTATTTTCTCCTTCAAATTATAATTTGGTTGAAATTTTTTTTTGATGACAATTTTTTCTTGGTTGAAAATTGAACTATTTTTTTTTAAACTTTGTATTCTCAAGTTAAATTCAATTTTATTTTCAAAATAAAAATATATTTGGTTGCCATACCAACTATTATATTTTTTATTGAGAATTGATTTGTTTTGGTTGCGAATTCAATTATTTGGTTGAAAATTAACTATTCTGTTGAAATTTTGATTTGAAATATCTGAAATCTTCAAAAAAATTTGAATTTTGTTAAGAATCTTAAGAAATATATATTTATAAAACCTTAAAAACAAATGAACAAATAAACTTAAAAAAAAACTATAGTTATGATGCTTGCAAATATAAGAAATATGGAACCACAGATTCTCTTTTAACCAGAATTTATCGATTATTTAATTATTTGAAATGAAAAATATTTTCTAATTATAAGAAAACAATACAAAAATGTTGGAGACGACTGAAAATCTGAAAAATAAATATCTAGACTGCAAATTCGCGAAAAAGAAAATATTCGAAATAGAAAATTTCCGAAATGAAAAGATTGCGAAATATAAAAATCCTGACGTGGAAAATTCTTGAATAATACAATTCCCGAACAATTTATAATATAAGCCAATTTTATAATTCCCGAATAATAAAATTTCTGATAGAAAATTACCAAAGCATAAAATATTCAATACTGCAAAATTCTCAACACTAGAAAATGACCAAATTATTGTTTGAGTTAGAAATAAAAATAATGGATGAAAAATATTTCTAAATGCAAAAGAAAAATAGAAGAACAAGATTTTTATTACAAGAGCAATAAGTTTTTAAAAAAAACTAGCATGTGCATTAAAAAAAATTTTATTAGAACAAATAATTAAAAAAAAAGCATACATCGGATTTTAAACAAAATTTTTGTCTTTGATCAGAATATTTTATTATTTCATTTTTGATAAATAAATAATATTGATTGAAAAACAATTTATTAATTGTTTAAATTCTGACATTTTCTAGTGTCGGATATTTTATAATTCGTGAATTTTCTAGCGCGAATTTTATCATTCGGCAATTTTCAAATTCGGTAATATTACAAACTGTTAGGGAATTGTATTATTCGGGATTTTTATATTTCCGAAATTTTATAATTTCGGGAATTTTCGATTTTGCATATTTTCTTATTCAGGAATTTTAATTTTCGGGACTTTTTAGTCATCCCTTTTGTTGCAAAACGCAAAAATGGTCGTTAGTAAAGCGAGTAGCATTTCCTTGAAGTTTCATAATAAAAAAAAAAAAAATTTACGGATGAATTAGGCTTTTTAGTTTTAAATCTATTATAAAATCGCAAATTTATTTTTTTTACCCATCTTAAAAATTATTTCTCATAACGAAAAAATTTAAGGATCACATGAAACCTGATAAAGAATGTCTTGCATTGTACAGTATGGGACAGTTAAAATTGTAGAAATGAACACTTTTAATTTTTAAAAAGACGAATTTTCGGCATGAAAGCCTTCATTGAGGCCACTCAATATTTTTTTCAATATGGCAAAAATAGTGGATCAGCAGGGTGGCGATTCGGCGGACGATTTTAAATTCCCGGTTTTCCCAGTCAAGTTTTTCAATTTTCCTGGTCATCTAAAAGTAACATTCATATTTGCTGGTAAACGTAAACATTTATTTTAATTCATAACGTTAATTCGAAACATCCTCTAACACAAAAAAGCAAAAAATTGCAAAATAAATTAATTTTGCAACAAATACTTGCCTTTTCTAATAGAAAATATCAATTTCCAACAAAAAATTGGAACAGTTAATCTTTTAGATGAAAAAATTAATTTTCAAGAAAAAAAAGGATTTTCAAGAAAATAGTTCAATTTTCAACTCAACTAATGAATTTTCAACTAAACTGATAAATGTTAAATTGAAATAGTTGAATTTTAAACCAAAAAGATGAATTTTCAACGAAAACAATGAATATTCAACTTAAATAATTAAAAATTAAAAATAAATAATTTAATTTTTAGTCAAAAATGAATGTTCAACCGAAGAATGAATTTTTATCTAAAATTATGGAATATTCAAGTGGAATAATAGTTACATTTTCAGTTTAAAAAACAAAATAATTTGCGACCAAAAAAGGAACTAATTTTCAACAAAATAGTTAAATTTTCGGCAAAAAAAGTCCTTTTTATAAAGAAAAAAAAACAAGTTTTCAATCAAATAGCTCATATTTCAGCTAAAGAAATTCATTTTTAATTAAAATGATGTATCTTGAACCAAAAAGATTAACTTTCAAAAAAGAGTTTAACTTTCAACCAAGTAATTTTATTTCCAACTTTGAGGATGAATTTTCAACTGAAATTTTAAATATTTAACAGGAATACTTGAATTTTTAACCGAATAGAAGAATTTTTAAACAAGAAGATTAGCTTGCAAAGAAAAAGATAATTTTATACCCAAAAAATTGATTTTTTAATCAAAAAAGATACATTTTCATCCAAATCGTTGAATTTTGAAGTAGAAAAGATCAATTTTCAACCAAAAATGGACAGTTAAATTTTTAGTTGAAGAATTTAATT
The DNA here is from genome assembly GCA_932178445.1 of Andricus quercusramuli. NCBI lineage: Eukaryota > Metazoa > Arthropoda > Insecta > Hymenoptera > Cynipidae > Andricus > Andricus quercusramuli. The sequence continues at coordinate 21,723 of CAKNXH010079925.1, read as the reverse complement.
TTCAACCAAACTGATAAATTTTCAACTAAACTGATGAGTCTTCAACTAGAATAGTTGAATTGTAAAGCAAAAAGATGAATTTCCAAGCATAAAGATTAGTTTTCTATAACAAATGCGAATTTTTCACATAGTAAATAAAAAGTATCAATTTTCAACCAAATAGTTGAGTTGTATTCTAAAAAAGATACACTTTCTAATTCTTAGCAAACCAAAAAATGGATTTTTAGAAAATTAGTTCAATTTTTTACTGGAATAATTATATTTTTAATTTAAAAAATTGATTTTCAACAAAGTAGTTACATTTTCAACCAGAGATGAATTTTAGTAAATTTTTAGAAAACGAATTTTCAGTAAATAAATCTGTAACCTAATAATTACACTCATATGCCGTGTGAATGTAGATAATGTAGAAATCACTTTTCTAAATTAACAAAAATGATTAAAACAATGAAAACTTGAATTTTTCTGGGATCAGCAGTAAATTCCCGGTTTTTTGGTTAAATTTCCGGTCATTTCCCGGTTTCACGGTCAATTCGCCACCCTGATCAGTTTTTCAGCAAAGGAAGAAAATTCCGATTCAATGTTTTAGAAAATCTAAAGAAAAAAAAAGATTTCATGAGACACCCTAATAAAGGTGGATTTTAATTCTAAATCTAATAAAAAAATCACTCATTTCATGCATATGGTAATTATTGTTATACTAGTGAGAATTCTCACCGACTGCCATTCACTGGAGAAGTGGTTTGGTCCGGACTTGTTGAAGATCCATTTCCATTGTCCCAGGAATTATGACGACGATGATGACTTTTGTCTCTGTAAGCTTCGGCAATATTATTCACGCTACCTATAATTCGCCTCTTGTCCAGTTCTTTCAGTACTTTTTGGGGCATAACACTTCCATACTTTGAGACACCACTTCCGTCCAGTAGATCCTATCAACGGAATAATTTTCAAGTGCTTAAAACTGTATTTTTGAACTAGCCCTGGTGGAAAAAATGTTTACAAGAAAGTACAATATTTCTAAAACTGTAATTTGTTGTTACAACATGTATGTACTTTTTTGTAAAAAAATGTACAAAATTTAACAAAAAAATGCAGCCAAATACAAATAGCTAATCTTTTCTTGTTTTTCTTGTAGAAAAGTAAAAAGAATAATAATAAAGTATAAGTTTCTACGATTCAAAACCAGGGTGGCCGTTTTAATCGAAGAAAAATTCCCGGTCGTTTCCCGGTTTTTTCCTAGTTCGAAAATATTTTTGTGGTCAATGGTTTAAGAAATTCAAACTCTAAAGCAAACCATTTTTCTATTTCAATTGATAAAAAATTAACTGCAAATTAAATCACTCGAAGTGGAACTCTTGAATTTTTAACTTTTAAAATTGAAGTTTAAAAGTTTTTTGATTCGAAAATGTTGCATTCAAGTGCTCAATAGTAGAAAACTTATAAAATGGAGAGAACAACATTTCTGAATTGAAAAATTTTAAATTATATGCATTTAAACTAAAAAATTTAGAATTTTTCACTTTTATAAATTTGTAGAGGTCAAAGATTCAGATCCAGTTCCAGAAAAATTAATCCATGTTATGATTTTCAATGCTCTAAACTGCAGATAAATGAATTAAATTTTTTTAACAATTATAGTATTTCAACCAATTTTAAGTTAGAAACATTGCAACTTGAAAAATTACATTTTTTAACTGAACACTTTTTAAATTAGAAGTTGAATTATTTATATTTTAAATAGTTCAGAAATCCTTAAAAAGCTTCAAAATTTTATTTCGAAATCTTGAAAAACTTAGATGTTATTTTAAATTTTTCCAAATTCAAAATTATTTTTGAAATTTTATTATAACTTCTGAATATCTTCTGAAATTATTTGAATTTTTCCTAAAACTTTTAGAAAATCCTGCAAAATTAGAAAATTTACCTCACTATCTTTCAGATTCATTTTTGAAAATTTTGCAAATCTTTTTCAATATTTTCTTGGAATAATTTTCAACATGAAAAATCATTTTCAATTTTCCTAGCAGTCTTAAAAAAATGTTTTTATTCTTTTGAAGCCTTTCACAATATAAAAAGCTTCTAAATTTTTTGTTTGGAATTTACAAAAATCTATATTTTGTTTTAAATTAATTTTGAATATTTTCAAAACCTCAAAATATCTCTAAAAATTACTTGAGTTGTCCTACAAATAATAAGGGTTCAATTGTTACTTATACATAGAAATTCAACAATTTCACTTGCAAATTATTTATTATTTAAATAGAACAATCAAAATCGTAAAGTTCAAAGCTCAAAAACTCTTTGAAATTCTAACGATTCAAGGTTTTCTATTTCAAATAATTCAGTTTCAAATTATTTACATTTTTTTAACGACTGAGGTTTTTGAATTGAAATAGTTTAATTTTTGACTTTAAAATCTGAAACAGATTTAGAATCGTCTTAAAAAATCGACTATTGTTCACTTTTCAATGCTTAAAGTGCAGTTCTATTTTTAAAATAATGAATTGATTCATATTTAAAGTTGATCAAATAAGAATGTTTGTTATAAAAATTTTTCAATTTCAAGCGCATTGAATTTTTAATTATTCAAGTCTTCAAGACTGCATTTTGAAATTCTTCAAATAAAAAATGTATGCTTGAGAATGAAAATCTAAAATGGAAAACGTTTGAAGTAAAATATTCCCGAATTACGCATTATAAACTGAATCATATCATAATAAAAACAGGTAAAAATTCAACTTATTATTTTAAAAATTGTTAAAATCGAACTGGGACATATTTTTTTCGTAAAATTTGTCAAATTCCTAGTCAAAAAATAAATTCACTGTCATTTTCCGGTTTCCCGGTCCAGCGGTAACCATGAAGAATTTGTATAACTTTTTATTAATATCTTTTTTACTTTTGTTGTAAAAATCTACGATGTATTAGAGAAAAATACAGGGTTTTACATGTTTTGAAACTACAATTACAAAAAAAGGATTAACACTTTTACCAAAAACTTTTGCTATTATAATAAATCACATTGATCTGTAGTTCGATTATTGAAAATTGAACAATAATAAATTTTATAGGAAAATTCTGAATCTATTCAAAATTAAGCACTTCACAAATTTTAACGTTGAAACTATTCCTAATTTTGAAATAATTTCAAATTGATAGATTCATAATTGAACGCTTTTATTAAATTTCATATCCTATTCAAATATTGTTTCAATCTAATATATTTCATTTTTAACCATTTAATTTGAATTTTTTCAATTAGGAATTACATTTTTTTGAATATTTATCAATATTTTACTTTTTGTATGAAATTAGCAATTATAAATTAAATATTAAGAGCTAAACAATTTTGAACTGTATTATTTGAAATGAAAAGCCTTGAATCGTTGATATTTCAGTGTTAAATTTAAACTTTGAACGCTACAATTTTAATTGTTCTACTTAAAAAATTTTTAATATGTGAGTGAAATTATTGAATCTTGATGCATAAATAACAATTGAACAATTATCAATTGGGAAAAAATCTGAGTAAGTTTAAGAGATATTTACAAGTTTTGAGAAGATCCCAAATTTAACTTAAAACTGGAAAAGATTTCAAAAAATAAATTTAGATTATCGAAGATTTCGAAATCAAATTTCGAAGCCCTTTAAGGACTTTTGAAGGTTTTTAGAAAAAAAAATCTTATGTTTGCTGGGAAAATTTAAAATGATTTCTTATTTGGAAAAATTAACTTTAGGAGAATATTTCAAACGATTTTAAAAATTGTTTGTTTAATGAATGAAAATTGAATAATTATTAATTTAGAAAATAATTGAGTAATGTGAAAATATATTTAGATGTTTTGAATAGATTCCAAAATAATTTAAAACATGAAAAGATTTCAAAACATTTAAAACACAATGTAGATTTTTGAAGGTTGCGGAGATAAAATTCCTAGAAAAAAAAATAATAACTCCTTTTCTATTTTGAAAAATTAATTTGAAAAGAATAGCATTTAATAAGATTTTAAAATTTTTTTAAAAGGAATCTGGATGATTTTAAGGTAATTTTTTTACTTTTGCAGGATTTTCCAAAAATTGTAGGAAACATTCGAGTTCCAAGGTAATAACATTATTTTTGGATTCCTGGGAAACTTTTTAATGATTTTTTTAAAACAAATTTTTAATAGAATATTTAAAAACATTTCAAACCAAATTTTAATGTATAAATTATTTTATCTGGCTTGAAATTGCTTAAAATTATATAATTTTGAAAATGTTTTTTTTTATTAATTCTTTGATTCATTGCATTGACAATGATAGCTTGGATTTTTATTTTTTGAATTTTTACCTGTACAATGTATAAAAGTAAGAAATTTTGCAGTTTAATGACTTATAAGTAAAAAATGTACAATTGAAACGTGTTAAAATCTTCCATTTTATACGCGTAAATTATTGAGCGTTTCAATTAACATTTTTTTAAGCTTTAATTATAAAAGTTTAAAATTAAAAAGTATTTCACTTCGAGTGTTTTAATTTGCGGTGCAGTTTTTATAACATTGAGTGGAAAAATTTTTATTTTCAAGTTGTAATTTTTCGTAAATTCCTGCAGTAAATTAAAACTACAATTAAATACAGCAATGTACAAGAAAAATACAAAAAGAGTACAAATTCGTCTAAATAATAGAAAAAAGTTTTACTCTCCTGTAATTTTTGTTGTAATTTATTGTATTTATTTGTAGATTCTTGTAAAAATATTTTTAGTTTTCTGTACTTTTTCGTACGAATTGTTTCACCAGGGAGGAAACAAGTGTAATTAAAAATCATCGTGATGTATTCGAAGTATCGCTATAAATCCTTTAGTAATCTATTTTTCATATGAGTTTCTGTGTCTAATTTAATGAGGCTATAGAAAATTACAGCTACACTGAACTCTAAAGACTATATAGTTATATAGATGTATTGGATGATATTCATTCTTACGGTATCAGTTTAATGAACACAGTATCAGAGTGACCGCTTTAAGCAAGGAAAAAAAATTCCAGGTCATTTCCCGGTTCACACAAATTTTGCACGGTAATTTAAATTTAGATTGGAACCTGAACTTCAAATTAAAAAATTCAAATTTGAACTCTTTTCAATTATAAACTATAAAAATTAAAACTTAAAAATCGCTAATTCAAACGCTCAATAATTTACATGGACAAATAGGATGCTTTCAACACTTTTTAATTAATCAATTTTAAATTAAATGCCGCTTAACTGCAAAATTAAGAATTTTTAACTTTTATAAATTGTACAGCTCAAAGATATATAAATCCATGCCATCATTTTAAATGCTCTGAATTGAAAAATGAATCAACAAATTAATAAATTTTGAAAATTATATCATATTAACCAATTTTAAGTTTAAAAAATTACAAATTGAAAGATTACAATTTTCTAAATTAAAAAGTTTGTCAATTAGAAGTTGAATTATTTTAATTTTAAGTCGTACCAAATCAATAATTTTTCAATTGTTATTTGTACATTAAAATTTGTTATAAAATAAAAAATCACTGTTCTTCCGGGAATCTTTAGAAAATTTAGAATCTTCAAAAAATCTATATTTTATTTCATACTTTTTGAAAAGTTGACAAATTTTATATTATTTTTGAAATTTTTAAAAACTTCTAAATCTTTTTAAATGATTCGAATTTGTCCTAAAACTTTTAATACATCCTGCAAAACTAGAAGATTTGCTTCAAAATCTTCAAGATTTTGTTTACATTAAAAAAAATCTTTTGACATCTTTTTAAAAATTCTCTTAAAACTAATTTTTCAAAATAAAAAATTATTTTAATTTTTCTGAAAATCTTGATACATTTTTTTCATTCTTTTGATTTTTTATGTTTAAAAAGCTTCTAAATTTTTTGTTCGGAACCTTCAAAATTCAAAATTTTGTTTTATATTTTTTTAAATCTTTTCAGGTTTTCAATTATTTTTCAATCGTTTCAAAACTTATAAATATCTCTTAAACTTACTTGTGTAATTTTTTTAAAGTATTCTGTTGAAATAAATTTTTAAAATAAAAAATCATTTTAAATTTTCACACGAATCTTAAGAAAATGTTTTCATTAGATTAAAACCTTTTAAAATCCTCAAAAAGCTTGAACATTTTATTTCAAAATTTTCAAAAATCTAAATTTTGTTTTAAAACTTTTGAAATGTTTGCAAGTTATAGAGTAAGTTTGATTCTTTTCAGTAAATATCTCCTCAACTAACTCGATTTTTTTCTAAATCAATAATTGCTTTAACTATTATACACATCATCATTAAAAAATTTCATTAGCAAATACAAAGTTTTTAAAATAGAACAATTTTAATTAACATTGCAACGTTCAAAGTTCAAGTTTACTTCACTAAAATTTAATCGATTCAAGGCTTTCTGTTTCGAAAAATTCATTTTAAAATTGTTTAGTTTTAAATATTTCATTTATAATTGCTCATTTCAAATAAACATTCAAACACTGCTTACCATTGGAAAATTGCTCCTTTTCTTAAATACAAATTTTCAAATTGAATGGTTTAAAAATGTAATATTTTTGACTGAAACAACATTTGTATAGGATTTGAAATTTAATAAACGTGTTTAATTCTGAATCTATTAATTTTAAATTATTTAAAAATTTAATATAATTTACAAAGTTTCAGTCGGACGTTTAAATTTCTTTGATTACTACGGCTTTCGAATTGAAACAGTTCAATTTTTAACGTTGAAGTCTGTGAACTGTTTAATTTTAAACAGATTCAGAAACGTCCTATAAAATCAATCAAATATTGTTCAATTTCAAATACTCGAACTACAGTTCAATTTTGAAAATCATTAATTCATTTATATTCACAGTTGATTAAGTTAAAACCTTTTTTGTCAACACATTGCAATTTCAAACAAACTACAATTTTAAAATTCGTTTGAAAATGTACCTATAAAAATGAAGACCTATAATGGAAAATTTTGATAGTGAAAAATTGTAGAATTCCTAATTGTAACTAAATAATTTAATAATTGAAAAAGTTAACAATTAAACTCAACATTAAAAAAAAGTTAAAATTGAACTTATTTTAAATTCCATTATATACCACTTGATACAAAATTTGTGATATTTCAAGTGATTGGATTTTTCTTCTAAAAATTTATAAATTCAAGGTCAAAAAATAAATTAACTGTCGTTTCCCTGTTTTTCCCCGGGTTTGAAAAATTCCTGGTCATTTTCCGTTCCAGCGGCCACCCTGAGTATATTTCATTAGCATGGTCAAAAATTGCATTGACATCTTTTTCTCGAATTTCTATGCATATCGCCCGAAAATGTGTTCGAATCCACACAAAAATAAATCCATTTTTTTTGTATTTCCCATAAGAAAAAAGGCATTTTTATAAATTTCATTCAGAATTGTCAATATTAGCGAAATGTTAGAGAAGAAATGGGTTTTGCGTTTTTTCCGTGAATTATGATTTTTTGCCGGATTTTTAAAAATATAAATTATTTAGAATATATAAAATACTACTTTTTACTGATTATTAGATGCTTACATAAATTGTCTAAGCCATTTATTATTGTTTTTAGCAAATTTTCTCTTAGAATAGAGATAGAAAGTCGCGGTTCCACTTTTTGTCTAGTTTTCAATTAGAGTGAGATAATACTTAATTAATGTCAACAATAATAATTTTTTAAACAATTTATTATTGTTGTTAATAATATTCTCTTAGAATAATGCTAGAAAAATAGCAGTTGAAAAAAAAAATTCCACTTTTTGTCCAAGTTTCAATTAGAGTGAGTTAAATAATTGAATAAAGTTGACAAAAGTATTTGTTTGAACCATTTATTATTATTGTTAACAATACTCAATTTGGATAATGCCAGAAAGTTGCAGTTTTTTTCTGAAATTTGAAATCATTTGTCATTTAAAAACCATGGCCCTCCCACATACTTCTAATTATTCCATTCTGTGTTTTTCTCTTGTGTCAGATAGCTTCTTTGTTTAAATTATTATTTTTTTAACATTGGGAAAAGAGCAAAAATAATTCCCTTGAAAAAATAAAATACTACTCAAAAAATTATTCTGGCTGAGGTTCACTTATTATTTGTTCATAACTAAAAAGTCAAAGCAAAACTAAAGATTTTAGAAAAAAGGCAACTTTCTAGCATTAATCTAAGAGAAGATAGTTATAAACCATAATCAATTGTTTAAATAAGCATGTTTGTTCACTTGCATTAATTGTTACCTCACTAAGTGAAAAGTGGATAAAAAGTTTAAGGGTTCAGAAAAAGTCGAACTTTTTAGTACTTATCTAAGAGAAGATAGTTATAAATAATAATAAATTGTTTAAACAACTATGTTTGTTAACGTGAATTACTTATTACTTTACTAAGTGAAAAGTGGGTGAAAATAAAAAAAATCAGAAGAAACCGTAACTATCTAGCATTAATATAGCAGAAGATAATTATAAACAATGATAATTTGTTTAAATAATTATTTTTGTCAAATTGAATTAACTAATAAACTCACTCCAAGTCAAAAGTAGACAAATGATTTAAAATTTAAGAAAAAACCGCAACTTTCTGGCATTATATAAATTGAGTATTATTAACAATAATAATAAATTCTGGAAACAATTAATTTTATTGCCTTCAATCAATTATTTACCTCACCCTAATTGAAAATGGGACAAAAAGGGACATTTTTTTGAGAAAACTGCCATTTTCTAGCATTAATTATTACCTCACTCTAATTGAAAATTGGACAAAGAGTGGACCTTTTTTGAACAAAACACGAGTTTCTAATTCTATCAGGGTGTCTATTGTTTCTTCAAAAAAAAATTCCAGGACTTTTCCAGGTTTTCCAGGACAAAAAAATACATTTTTTTAGGTACTTTTTTACAGTAAAAAAAACTCTCCACGAAACACAGTAGAAATTGTATGTCTAGTGGAACTGAAAAAATGTCATATGCGAAATTTCTCATACGCCCCTAAAATCTGATTTTACAGAAAATTATCGAATTTTAAGCTAATTTAGGTTTATTTTCAATAAAATGATGAAATTGTCAACGAATAAGTTGACTTTTTAAACAACCGTTGAGTTTTCAACCTAAAAAATGAATTTTCAACTAAATAATCGAATTTGAAACAGAAAAGATTAAACTTCAACTAAAAACCGTTGCATTTCCAATGAAATAATTTGAATCCACAAGGACGAATTTTCTGCCGAAATAGATGCATGTTCAACAGAACAGTTGAATTTTCAACCAAAAATGTTGATTTTTTACGAAATACTTGAAATTACAAAAATGATAGTCTTATTTTGAAAAAAAAATGTTAAACTTTAACCAAAAATAAAATTTGCAAACAAATAAAAACATAGATTTTCAAACTAATAATTGAATCCATAAATGGAATACTTAAATTTTCAGTTGAAAAAATTAATTTTCGTAGAAAAAAAAGGATTTTCAACAAAATAGTTAAGTCTTCAACCAATATAATAAAATTTAGGAAAAGCAGTTTAATTTTAAATCACGAAGATTTTTAATTTCTACCAAAAAAGATAAATTTACTGAAAAATATGAATTTTCAACAAAAACTGGAATAGTTAAATATTCAGCAAAAAAAAAAAAAATAATATTAATGCAAAAAAAAATAATTTTTGACAGAATGGTTCAATTTTCAACAAATAAAATTAGTTTTTAACAAAGTAGTTCTACGTTCAACCAAGAGGTTGAATTTTTAACCAAAAAAGGTGAATTTTCAATCAACAATTTATTACTTGAATTTTCAACTAAAAACTATCAATTTTCAACCTAACATGGTATAGTTGAATTTTCTAATAAAAAAATTAATTTTCATACAAAAATAAAGTTAATTCAACAAAAAAGTTCAATTTCCCGCTCATAAAATGATTTTTATTAAAGTTTTTTTAGATTCCAACCAAGTAGTTGAATTTTTATTAAAGAATAAATTTTCTAATAAAAAAAAGATGAAATTACAAACAAAAAAATTCAATGAAATAGTTAAATTTTTAACCAAATGGTTTAACTTTAAACCTAAGAAAATTAATTCTTAACAAAAACGTCGAACTTTCAACAAAGAAAATTAATTTTCTACCAAAAAAGAAAAATTTTCAACAAAATAAACAAATTTGCAAACAAATAATTTAATTTTCAACTGAAAATGATTAATTTTGAGTAAAAAAAAATTCACCTAAATAGCTGAATTTTGAACCAGAGATGAATTTTCAACTAAAATGATGAATATGTAATTCTGTAACCAAAAAATGAATGTGTAATAAAGTAGGTCAACTTTTAAGAAACAAAAAAAGAAACAAATTTTCTACCAAACAGTTGAATTTTCAACCCGAAATTATTAATTTTATACCAAGAAGACGAATTTTCTACTCAAAAAGACGAATTTTCAACAAATAAAGATTTTTTCAGCCCAAGCAGGAAAAAATGTCAGAGAAATTGTTGAAGATTCAAGCCAAAAGACAGCATTTTCAATCAGAAAAAATGAATTTTCAATAAAAAAGGTCATTTTTAACCAAAAAATTGCAGTGGGTAACAAAGTGGTTCAAGATTCACCCAAGTAATTCAATTTTCAATTTAAAAAATATTAATTTTCAGCCAAAAATGAAATAGTTACGTTCTTAGTTAAAGAAGTTATTTTTCAACTAAACAAAGGCATTTTTAACAAAAAAGATGAATTTTCTACAAAAAAATATGAATTCTCAACGAATAATGTAACAGTATACATTTCAAATAAAAAGTATGACTTTTTAATGAAAATTGTTGAATTTGTAATCAAATAATAAAATTCTTCATTACAATTTAACTAATACAAGGCAAATAAATTATCAACAAAAATAATTACTGGTCCCAAACTTAATTTTCAAAATTCTCTAACTTTACCCCGACCAATTTTTTATCTGCTTTAAGCGTTATTATTCAAATACCATTTTGATTGTAGCTTCGCGATTTTCACCGTGATAAAATAAACAGTCTCTTGTTAAAAAGGTAATCTTTTTTCGTTCAGCAGAGAAAAAGTTTGAAAAACTATTTTTTCTTTTAACGAACAAAAATTCCAGAACCATGAGCAAGATTCAAGGACTTTTCCTGCTTTTTCCAGGTAAAAACGAATTCAAGGACTTTTCCAGGTTTTCAAGGATTTCTAGGACACTAGACACCCTGTCTATTCTAGAAGAAAATTTCTAAAAACAATAATGTATTGTTTGAACAATTTATATGAACATCTAATAATCAGTAAAAAGTAGTATTTTATACATTATAAATAATTTATATTTTTAAAAAACCGCAAAAAAAATTATAATTAGCGCCAAAAACTCGCAAAACCTATTTTTTTTTCATTTATGGGATTTTTGGGACCCTTGTGTGGCTAATTGTGGAGAGAAATGTTGAGTTTCAACTCGATTCAGCGAACATTGACGATTCTGAATAAAATTTACAAAAACGTCTTTTTTTATAAAAAAAAAATACGTGTCGAACTTTATGAGATTTGCGCCACCTCTAAATATCATTTTTCTTGAAAAAAAATGGATTTATTTTTGTGCGGCTTCGAAAAAATTTCCGGGCGATATGCATGAATATACGAGAAACAAAAATTTTAGACTAACCTAATGTTCCATACTTCAATAATTGTGTTTTTTAACTAACATGAGTAAATATGTACCGTATTTTCTGATGTTAAAAATGTCTAGATTAAGCGAGGCAAAATCAAGTTTTGCGTTGTAAGAATAAAAAAAATTAAGGCATTAGATGCGTTTATGCGCTTCGCATAAATTAGAGGTCCTTAAACATAAGAATCAAACTTGAACTTTAATTTACAGAAATATACAAATGTGGTCACTTTTTCAACCTACAAATTTTTTAATAGATTTTTAATATGTATATAATTACCCTCGAGATTGAATAATTTGGTGGAGCCGAATCTGCATGGGGATTGGTCCATATATTTGTTGCACCTGGAAGATCTTCATTGTTTGATCCATTTAGCATTTCCGAAGAGTACGCTGGTCTTGCTGGTATAATGGGTGATCGACAACATACCCTATAAAATAAAAGAAAATTTTTATTTTTTATTTTTGAATCGAAAGATATTAATAATGTTTTATTCAGAAAAAATATTTTTTTTAATATCCTAATACATATAGAATGGCGGGAAGTATGGAAATGAGAGAAAATGGGAGAGAGGGAGTAGGGGAAGCGAGTGCAAATAAGAGGAGGGGGAGCTGAAGAAGTAAAGGGAAATTAGGGGAGAAGAAGTAGGGGAAGTTAGGCAAGGGAAAGTAGGGGGAGCGATGAAAAATAAGGGGAGGGAAGGTTAAGGAAGTAAAGAAAGGACAAATGAGAAGAAGGAAGGGAGGAAAGTAGGGAAAATTATGTAAGGGATGTGGGCAAAAATGAAGGGAGTAGGGGAAATAGATGAGGGGAATCAGAGGAAATTGGGGGAGTTTGCGAGATTCAGGGAGGGGAAGTGAGGGGAAATGAGGAGAGAGAAATTTATGGAAATGTGGGTAGGGGGTGTAGGGGAAGTTGGTGGAGGGAAAGTAGTGGAAATGATGTGAAATGAGGGTTGGAGAATTAGGGGAATCAAGGAAAAATGAGAGAAGAGAAAGTAGGTGGATTCACGGGAAATGAAGGAGGGTCATTACGTGAAGTGAGTAAAGAGGAAGTAGGGAAAGCAAAGAGTGAAAAGTAGGGAAAATGTAGAGAGGGGTCTTGAGGGGAAATAAGGGAAGGGAAAGTGCGTTTTAGGAAAGTAGAGGGAATCGTGGAAGGAAGTACGGAATGTGAGTGGAGATGGAGGGGACTGAAGTAGAGGAAATTAAGAGAGTTGAAGTGAGTAAAAACGAGTGAAAAAAGAGAAGTTAAGTGAGAAGTGTGCGGAAATGAGTGAAGAAGTATGTTAAGTATGTAAAAGAAATGAGGAGCAGGGAAGTGAGGGGAAATTAGGAGAGATAAAGTAGGGGAAATAAGGGGTAATGAGATGAGGGAAAGCAAGAAAAGGGGAAGTTTCTAAATGAGGAAAAAGCAATTAAGAAAAATACTCAGATGAGAGGAGGACAAGCATGGGAAGTGGAAGTTGGAAAATATGGGGAGGGGTGGGGTAAGTGAAGGTAGAGTAGGGGAAATGAGAGCTGGGGAAGTAGGAGGAAAACCGGAGGATGAAAAGTGATAGGAGAGGAAGTGAGGAAAGTGAGGGGAGGAAAGTAGGGAAAGTGATGAGACGGGTAGGAGAAGATAAGGGAGGGAAATTAGTGGAAGTAATTATAAATTAGGTTGGGTAAGGAAGGGGGGAAGTTTCGGACGTGTGAGGAGGGGAAGTAGGGGAAGTACGAGGATATCAAGTCTGAGAAACGAGGGGTGGGGATCAGGCGAAGTAAGGAGAGGGGAGGGGGCGTGAGGGTAGTGATAGGAGAGGAAGTAAGAGAAGTGAGAGGAGGATAAGTGATATTTTTCATAGGATAGGATCGGATAGGATATGATAGAAGAGGAGAGGAGAGATGGAGAAGAATGGTAGGGGGAGGACTAGGAAATCTTTTTTTGAACTTTGAACAACTTTTTATATGTGCTTTGACCATTAAAACTGGAAAAAAATGTCACTTACGAATTCACATCCTCTAGTTTTTTCAAAAGCCTCTCGTTTTCCCTACAAACAACTTCCTGATCTCGTATGACTTGCTCGCGTGTGGAATAAAGTTCTGCATTTTCACGACGCAAGGCATCATTTTCATTAATATAAGCTCGAATAAGTTGGCTTAACTCTGTATTTTCCAGTTCGGCTAACTTATCCAGATCTACCGGTGGAGTTTTTGGCACTCGGCTTTCTGCTAAATAAAAAAAATTATTTAAAAGAAAAATTAATTTTCTATCCTTCAAAATATACACCTAATTATTTCATATTTAATGCTATAAATATAAATACCTTTAGATATAATTGATTGAATAATGACAATAATTAAGACTAGTAATAAGCTTATAAAATACATTTTTGTTTAAATTACAATATACATCAAATTTGGATATATATATATATATATATATTTTCAACCAATTTTTAAACTGAATCTTTTATGCAAAAAATTAAAGAAAATTTTTTCCATCAAATGTATTTTGCAAGTAAACTCCCCTAATGAGTAATACAGGCCTCACAGACCCTATGGGATAAAATATAGGGACAAAAGGGTACTTTTTGTCACACTAATAGGGTATTTTTCCGTGCTCAAAGGGTACAAAATTCAGGATAAATTTATAAGAATTCAAAACAATTTAACATAAAATCAAAAAAATTCAAATGAATTGGAAAATTTTGTTTCAATTAAAAAATTCCATTGATTTCCCTAAACTTGTAATGAATCTAGAGGAATTTAAGGTGAACGAGAAAAATTCGATTAAATTCGTAAAAATTCAAGGAGAATTTTAAAAAATTCGAATGAATTGATGACAATTTAAAAAATAAATACTTTAAAAATTAAAAAAAAAAAAACCCATTGAAATAAATAGAGTTGAGCCAATTTAGAAGAATTCAAGTGAATTAAAAAAATTTAAGAGAATTCCACAGAATTTAAAAAAATGCAGGGTGAATTAAAAAAAAAACTTCAAATCTCTTCCAATCTTTGAAACCCTACTTATTTCTAACCAAACGAATGACTAATCACTACAAAACAATTCAACTTGAATTCAAAAAATTTTTAATAAATTGGACAACATTTTTAAAATCGATAAAATTCCATTGACTACAACAAAGTTTGTGTGGATTTAAAGGAGTTTACGGGAAGTGAGATGAATTCAATAGAATTCCTGAAAAATCAAACTGAATTAAAAAAAAACAATCAAGTGAACTCAAAACAATGCAAAAATATGAAAAAATTCATTCAATTGAGTAAGTTTGAAATGAGTTTAGAAACATTAAAAAGAATTTAAAAGAATTTTATGAAACCTCTAAGAATTTAAGGTGAGTTTTGAAAATTTCAATATGAATTAAACAAAAACATTTTAAAAATCCATTGAATTGAGTAGAATTTAGAAGAATTCGAAAGAATTTAAAATAATTCAGCATACATTAATAAGAATTAGGGACGAGTTCCAAATGAATTGTAAAAAATGTTTAAAAATCTCTTGAAATATTTGAAACTCTACGGAATCCCTCACTTCTTGTGAAAATTTTTTTGAAATCCGTTAAAATATCATAAAATTCTTGCGAAGTTTTATGAAATTTGATATTTCCGGAAATTCTAAAAAATGTATGAAAATACCTTGGGAGCTTTTAAAATCCCCCAAAAAATCTTATGAAATCCCTTAGAGTCTTTGAAAATATCTTAAATCCTTATAGGCTGTGTACAATTTTTCCATATTTTCCGAAATTCTTTAAAACCACAATTTCTTTATCCCTTAAAATTATTGAACCCCTTATAAATCCCTTGAAATTGTTTAAAGCTCTTGAAAATGCCTGGCAATAATTTTAAATGCCGTAAAATATTTCCAATTCTTTAAGATCTTTTCAATTTCCTTAAAATGTTTTAAAGCTTTTGAAAATAGCAAGGAACTTGAAAAATACATTACAATATTTCAAATCCTTTGATTCTATTATCAATTAATCCTCGGGATCAATTAAATAAGAACTTTCGAAAATTAAAAAAAAATCCATTGAATTAAGTGGAATTGAGTAAATTTAGACGAATTCAAGAGAATTAAAAAATTCAAACAAAATCCAAAGATTTTTAAAGAATTTAGGATAATCATGGTACGGAGTCATTCAAATATATCATAATTTCTTAAACAATCAATTTGGAATATGTATAATTATATACAGCTTCGCGAGTTTACTATAAATAATTTATTTTTCTATTTCTATGTATTCAATTAATATGTTTAATTTAGAAAGCTTTGACAATTTGTAATCAAAGATATTCTTCAATATATTAGTACCATCGATTGATTAAATAATACTAAAAAGATAACAATTCATTTCCTGAATTTGTCTTTGAAGTACCAAATAGTTGAATTTGCAGTTAAAATAATTAATTTTCCGCCAAAACACAAAACAATTTTTCAACCAAAGTGATGAATTTTCAATTAAAATTATGAATTCAAACAAGAAAATGAATTTTATATAAAAAAATAAGATTTTTCAAAAAATACATGGATTTTCAACGGAATAGTTTAATTTTTAACTGAAAAGGACAAATTGACAGCCAAACAGTTGGAGTTTTAATCAAAAAAGACCAATTTTTAAACAAAAATGTAATAGATACATATTCAGCTTGAAAAATTAATTTTTAACCAAATTGATGAATTTTCAACAACCTGGAACATTTGAATTTTAAACCAAAAAGATGAATTTTCAACTGAAATGATGAATCTTTAATTGTAATAGCTAAATTTTCAACTAAAAAGATAATTTTTCAACCATAAAGATTAAGTTGTACAAAAAAAAATGAATTTTCAACTAAAGTTATAGAATATTCAGTTAGAATAGTTTATTTATAGTTCAAAAAATAATAATTTTCAACTAAAATTATGAACCTTCCACTGAAATAGTGGTATTTTCAACCAAAAACATAAATTTTTAAATAAAATTATGAATATTTAACTGGAATACTTGAATTTTCGACCAAACTGATGATTTTTTCACTAAAATTACGAATCTTCAACTAGAATCGTTTTATTAATTAATTTCTACAAAAAAGACGAATTTTCAACTAAAAAAGGTAATTTTTCGAAGAAAAATTAAATAGCTACATTTTCCGTTAAAAAAAGTAATTTGCAACAGCAACAGATGAATTTTTAACCAAATCGTTGAATTTTCAGTCAAAATAATTAATTTTAAACAGAAAAAAACGAATTTTCACTAAAATAGGTAAATACAGTAATATGAAGCTAGTTTACAAATGAAGAATCATTGTTATTGAATTTTATATTGCAATAATAATAAAAAGTAAGCACGCTCGCGAAAAAATTTTCTGACTTTAAAAAAATTCCCTGACATATCTATGTTTTTCCAGGTATATAAAAATGCCCTGGCAATTCCAGGTTTTCCAGGTTCTCCAGGTAGGATAGACACCCTGTTTTTTGAAATCCACTAAAGTATTATAAAATTCCGTGAAATTCTATGATTATTTCCTGAAATCCTGGAAAATGTAGTAAAATTCATTGAGTGCTTTAAAATTACTTAAAATCATTGAAATGTTCGGAAATCTTATGAAATCCTGTGAAATCTTTTAAAATATCTTAAAACCTTATAGATACTGTAAAATCGTTCCATAGCTTCCCAATTTGTAGAAAATTCTTTATCCTAAAATATTTAAAACGCTTTGAAATCCCTTCAAATTAATGAAAAAATTAATGAAATCAAATTAATGAAAAATTTCAAATTAAAAGCTCTTGAAAATACCTTAGAAGTTTTAAAATACCCTGACATTTTGAAAATCCCTTAAAATTATTGAAATCCATTAAAAATTTATCGGAATCTTTTAAATACCCTGAAATATTTCAAAATAATTAAAAACACTTCAGAAACAGGTATAGACCTGGATTGAATAATGATTATTGATTAACCCACGAGTTACTTTTCAGGGTATTTTAAAACTTCGGAGGTATTTTCAAGAGCTTTTAATTTGAATTATTTTAGTGAATTTTAAAAGATTTCAAGGAATTTTTTTTTTAAGTGGTAGGACACCATAGGGACCAAATCTTGAAAATAGGGTCTTTTAGGGACCTTAACTGAATATAGGGTACAATAGGGGATATAGGGACCGGTCTGTGAGGCCTGGTATTAATAACAATAATAATAGAAATAATAAATTGAAAATTACCTTTAGACTCACTGCGACTTATGTTAGAGGCATCACTTCCAAGATGAAGAGCTGCTCTAAGATGATCATTTTCCGTTTGAAGCGCATTGACTTCTCGTTTTAAGCTTATGATTAAAGCTTCTCTTGGATCCTAAAAATAGTTTAAACATTTTTTTAAATATCAAAGTTAAACTAAAAATATTTTCAGATCTCTTATGATTAATAAAGTATTTTAATAGTGTTGCATTCTAGAATGATAATAAAAAACTTATTTTTCCCATAAGGGAAAATACTTAATTTTTGTTATCAGGGGAAAAAATTCAGGGTAACTAATTAACTATTTTAAAAAGGAAGACAGGTCAAAGAATATATATACGAATAATAAATTTCAAGTAAAATTATGAACCTTCCACTGAAATAGTGGAATTTTCAACCAAAAACATAAATTTTTAAATAAATGTATGAATATTTAACTCGAATACTTGAATTTCCGACCAAACTGATGATTTTTTAAATAAAATTATGAATCTTCAAATAAGGAAAATAAAACTAAACAATAAATAGGAGAAATTAAATAGAATAGAAATATCAAATAAAATAAATGTTTAGATTACATTTTTTTTTTTAATTAAAACTTTTTTTTAATTTTAAATTTAAATAAAAATAGAAAAAATAGGACAAAAATCAATCTTGTGTTTACGTACCATTACTACAATTGGTTTGGTGCGAATTTTTTTTGTTCTCGAAGCATATCGTAAAGTATTTAATGTTTCACTTGCATTGGAACGAGCCGGCGATATACACGCAATCTGTATGATTATTTTAAACAATTTTTATAAAAACCAAAATTCAATTAATAATCAAATTCTATATACTGTAATACTATGAACTTACCATGAGAGAAACTCCATTCCCAGCAAGACTATCAGCTAATAATTTGGTTAATTTACTATCCCGATAAGGAATATGCCCACTTTTTTTCTTACCGTCGCTTAAAGATGCGATGCAATAACCTGTGGAAATAAAATAAAATATATTTCAGGACGTCGACTCTAATCTTGGAAAAAAATTCCCTGATAAATACATTTACAACAATTGACTCGGAATATTTAAACTATTTCGCGAAAATAAAGCGATTTTTCTCGGCCCTTGTGAATATTTAAATATGTTGAAAAAGTATTATTCATATGTAAAATTAAATAACTGTTTATTCCAAATTTTTAATTTTAATTATACATTTTAAATTAAATATCTCTGGGTGAGTAATTTTTTAATGACTTCACCATCGATTTATTCAATAAATAAATAAATAATACTTCAAACATAATTAATCTTTTCTTGAATTTTTTCCAAACTGACGAATTTTAATAACAATAAAAATCCATTTTCATTATATCTTTATATGTATACTTAAAATTCAGTGCATATTTAACTTATTAATATTTTGAATGGCAGATATTCTCTAGGTGTCTAGACAACGTATAAAACAGGGGAAATAAGGAGATTTTTCACGAAAATATGGAAGTATATTCTTTTAAGTAAAATAATTGTGGGTACTGTATTAAATTAAATTAAAAATGAGTCGGATTCCTAACATTTCTAGTAAAAATATTGCATTTTCAACAATTTAGATCCAAATTTTAACCAAATAGTGTAATTTTCAACGAAAAAATAAGAATTTTCAACTAAAAAAGATACATTTTCAAACAAAAAAAAAATTATTTCATTCAGTTGAAAAAATTAATCTTCAACCAAAAATAAAAACTAATTTTCAAGAAAATAGCTCAATTTTCAATCAAAATTATGTATTTCCCACTAAAATGATGAATCTTCTACTGGATTAATTGAATTTTGAACCAAAAAGATAAATCTTCAACTAAAATGATGAACAGAATTGAAGTAGTTAAATTTTAAACAAAAATTATGAATTTTCAACCGAGAAGATTATTTTCCTACCAAAAAAGACGAATTTTTCACTTGAAAGAATTATTTATTAACTAAAGAGATGAATTTTCAACTGAAATGATGGAATATTCAACTGGATTAGTAAAATTTTCTCTTAAAAACAAATAATTAGACATTTTTTTCAACAAAGTAGTTAATTTTTCTACCAAAAAAAAAATTTTTTCAACAGAATAGTTAAATTTTAAACTGGAATAGTTAAATTTACAGTTAAAAAAATTAATTATCAACCAAAAATAAAAATTAATTTTCAAGAAAATAGCTCAATTTTCAATCAAAATGATGTATTTTCCACTAAAATGATGAATCTTCTACTGGAAAAGTTGAATTTTGAACCAAAAAGATAACTTTTTAACTAAAATGATGAACAGAATTGGAGTAGTTAATTTTTAAACAAAAATTATGAATTTTCAACCGAGAAGATTATTTTCCTACCAAAAAAGACGAATTTTTCACTTGAAAGAATTATTTATTAACTAAAGAGATGAATTTTCAACTAAAATGATGGAATATTCAACTGGATTAGTCAATTTTTCTCTTAAAACAAATAATTAGAAAAAAATTTCAACAAAGTAGTTAATTTTTTCTACCAAACAACAAATTTTCAACAGAATAGTTGAGTTTTAAACTAGAATAGTTTAATTTACAGTTTAAGAAATTAATTTTCAATAAAAAACCGTTAAATTAAACCAAAAAATAAGAATTTTGAACAAGATATGAATTTTCAACTAAGACAAATTTTTCAGTCAAGTGAGAAATAAATTTTCCAACAAATTGTTGAATTCTGAACAAGATACATTAACTTTTAATTAAAAAATATAATTTTTCAAAAAAAATTCAATAGTTAACTTTTCAATTAAAGTCATATATTCAACGAAGTAGTTTAACTTTAGTAGGTAGTTTAATTTTAAACAAACAAATACATTTTTAAAGAAATATATAATATATAGTGGATATTTCAACCAAAAGAGATTGTATTTTAAAGTAAAAAACAGTTGAAATCAACAAAAATGATATTTTGACAATCTAAGTAGTTGAATTTCTAATTAAAAAATTAATTTTCAGCAAAAAAATCGAACTTTCAACAAATTAGTTGAGATTGTTAACCAAAGAGATAAATCTTCAAACAAAAAAATTAATGGTTAACAAAGTAGTTCAACTTTCAACGAAGAAACTATTTTAATTTTTAATCAAAAAAGATGCATTTTTAATTAAAAAAAATAAATTTTCAATTCAAATTTTATGAAAATTAATCAAAACCAGTTAAATTTAACCAAAAACGATGAATTTTCAACAAAAAAAATTTTTTCAGTCATGAGAGAAAAAAAATCGAACTGAATTATTGAATTTTCAAGTAAAAAGATGAATTTTCAACCATTAAGATTATTTTTTTAACAAAAAGGAAGAATTTCCAACCAGACACATACATTTTTAACCAAGTAGTTGAACTTTCAACTAAAAAATATACGTTTTCAACAAAAAATACAATAGTTAAATTTGCAGGTGAAAAATTAATATACAACCAGAAAAAACAACAAATTGTCAACAAAATAGTAAAATCAATTAATATGAAGATACTTTTATGAATAAAAAATGTTAGATTTTCGATTGAATAGTTTAATTTTCAGTTAAAAATTAATTTTTACCCAAAAAAGCACGAATTAAAAAAAAATAGTTGAATACAGTAGTAACATAGAGCTAATTTTACAAATAACAAAAACTTTTTATTACAATTTAAAAAAATTGAAGCACGCTCTCGAAAGAATTCCCTGACCTTAACAAAATTCCCTAACATTTTCAAGTAACAATTTTAGTAACAATCTTGGAATTTTACCAAAAATAAAAGATAATCATAATCCAAAAGAGAATTTAATCCAAAACTTATTATTACTCTTATTGGTCTTTATTTATTTAAATTAAACACCTAGATACAAAAAC
>CAKNXH010079922.1:12550-41643 GCA_932178445.1 Andricus quercusramuli | reverse complement strand
ATATATTATTATATTATTATATTTACCAATAGAATAAAAGAAGACCGCAAGGGCAAGGAGCTGTGTAACAAATATGGACTTCATCTCAAAAAATTTCAAATTTCGAAGATTTTACAAAGATTTGAAAGATTTTTGAAATTGCACAAATTAAAAAGAAAGTGAAGAAGATTTCAAAGATTTGAGAGATTTCACAAAGATTTCATAAAAAAATTGTATTGGTCAGAAAGAGTGATGAACCGCCCGTTCTGTTCAATCAATTCAATTCAATCAATTAATGAACTCTTTCATTGAAATCTTCTCAAAATGAAATTGTGTACGTTCAATGCACGACTCAATTTATTTCAAGTGGGCTACAGTCTTTTATACAATTGGATCATCTTTGAGGAAGTCATACTAGCGGAAATGGATATTCACAAGATACATAGTGTGGCCTTGTTACCGTTTCAATTAGGTTAAAAATGTAACAAAATCCCCTTCTTTTCTTAATTTTTTCTATTTTTGTGTAGTTTGTAAGTATTAGAGAGAGAAGTGGGTCATCAGCCCGGAAAACGCACGACTACTCGACAAGAATTTACCAAACATTTAATCAACTAACATCATTTCCTTATTTCGGACTGATTGTCAAAAAACACGCGTTTTTTTGAAATTCTAATTAATATATAATGAATGATTTTCCGACAAAATAATTAAATTTTTAACAAAGTTGTTAAATCTTCAATAGAAATTATGTATCATCAATAAAAAAAATGCATTTTTAACAAATAACTTCAACTTTCAGCCAAGTAGTTGAATTTTCAATCAAAAGAGATTAATTCTGAACAAAAATTATAATACTTATACTTCAAGAAAAAAATATTTTTATTTTAAATCAAAAAACAGTTGAATTCTTCCCAAAAAGATGAATTTTCATCAAGATAGTTAAATCCTTAAATGAAACGAATCGATTTTTTACCAAAAACTTTCAATTTTATTCTAAAAAGAAAAAACTTTTACCAGAGAGATTAATTTTCAACCAAGAAAGATTTTTCGTTCAAAAGAGAAAAAAAATGTCAACTAAATTATCGAACTTTCAAGCCAAACAGACGATTTCTCTACAAAACAGTTAAATTTTCCATCCAAAGTTAGTTAGTTTTTTGCAAAATTCTCAACTTGTTTTCAACTTTTCAGTTAGAGAGAGACAATAATCAATTGAATTCAACGGTTATATTTGTTAAGTCTATTTATTATTATTTATAACCATATTTCCTTAAAACAATACTTGAAAGTTGCAGTTTTTTCTAAAAAAAATTCAATTTTTGTCCATTTTTTAATTAAAGTAAAGTAATAATTAATTGAATTTACGAAAATAATTGTTTAACCAACTTATTATTACTTTTGATACTATTCCCTGTGATTGATGTTGAAGACATGCGGTATTTGTTGAAAAAATGTTATTGTTTATAACTATCTTCTATATTATTAATGATGGATAGTTGGTGTATTTTCTGAAATTCTTCACATTTTGTCAAATTTTCACTTAGAACGAGATAATAATTAAAGCAGCTTAAGAAACATAATTGTTTAAACAAATTGTTTTCGTTCATAACTATCCTTTCCTGTAGTATTGCTACATAGTTGCGTTTTGACTACAATTTTTTGTATCAAAAATTAATCTCTTCAATGTTTATTTATAATTTGTTCATAATTAAAAAGCCAAAAAGAAGCTTAAATTTCTATAAAAAACGGCACTTTCTGGCAATTATCTAAGATAAAATATTTATAAGAAATAATGAATTGTTTAAACAATTATTTTGGTTAATTAGCATTAATTATTAACTCAATAAGTGCAAAATTAGTCAAAGTAGGCGCCGAGCGCCTACAAGGAAAGGTTTTGCAGTCTATTAAGACGTTAGTTTAAGTCTTAACAAAATTAAAAAAAAGTTGTCGGAAAAAATGTTTAGAGAAAAAATGGTTGAAAAAAATGTTTTGAAAAAAATGTTCGAAAAAAATTTTTTAAAAATAAATTTAGAAATTATTTGCATTAAAAAACTTAATAAAGTCGTTAAAACCTCCTCATCGCAAACTTTTCCTCCCCTACTCCACCTACTTTCCCCTCCCCTAACTTCCCCTTTTTGGAAAAAAGTACGACAGACGGACGGACACCCGACCGAATATATAAGGGTTTCAGCCGGGGCTATAAAACCCTAAAAATGGACAAAAAGTTAAAATTTGAAGAAAAAACCATAAACTATTTAGCATTCATATAGGAAAAGGTAGTTATAAACGATAATCAATTGTTTAAATGATAATTTTTAATCAATCGCATTAACTGACTATGTGAAAATTCAACAAATAATTGAAATTTTCACGAAAAACCGCAACTTTCTACCATTATTCAAAGCGAATATTTATTATAAATAATAAGAAATTGTTCAAACAATTATTTCTGTTGAATTAAGTTGATTATTACCTCGCTCTAACTGAATGTTAAAAAAAAGTTGAAAATGAGAAAAAAAGCGCTTCCTAAACTTATGAGGTCTTTTTGGGACTCTTAATAATATTAATTAATATTAATTAATAATAATTATTATTTGTCCACAAAACAAATGCATTTTCACCCAACAAAAATTAGATTTTAAACCAATAAAATATTTTTTTTAGCATAAAAGGAGAATTTGCAAATAAAAAACTCCAATCTTAAAAAAATGGAAAAGTTAGATTTTCATTTAAAAAATTAATTTTAAGCCAAAAAGAGACTTTTTCACTAAACAGTTAAATTTTTAATCAAAGACATAAGCCTTCAATCAAAAAAATTAACAATGTTGTTTAACTTTTACGCAAGTAGTTGAATTACAAATCGTAACAAAATGTCTCGACCCCCCCCCCCCCCCACTTGAGCTGTTACGTAATTTAAGTACGGTCCTAACCACCTTCAAAATAGCTTCTGTGCAGCACTTTAGGTTTAGAATTATCTCAAAATTTTTATCTGTCTCTTGACCATTATGTAGCGGCGCACAGTGAGTTTTTTTTACAAAATTTAGTTAAAATTCTGCTGACTGCTCAATTTTTGATCGACTCTATTAATTTTTTTTTTAAATACTCGTAATGAATGATAATTGCATGTGCCACTGATACTTTTTTAGTTTTCTGCAAAAAACTGAACCACGAAATTTCGAAACTTTTAAAACCATGAAATCGGTAATATCTTTACTCACAAACCTCAAACTCACAAACCTCAAACCCCTAAACCCGTAAACCCCCAAACCTCAAACCCACAAACCACAAACCTCAAATCCACAAAAATTATACCTTAAACCCACAAACCTCAAACCCACGAACCTCAAACCCACACACCTCAAACCTAAAAACCTCCAACGCACAAAACTCAAATCCACAAACTTGATGCCTCCCAGCCCATAAACCTACAAACTTCAAGCTCCCAAATCCATAAACCTAAAACCCACAAACCTCAATCACATAAACCCAAGACCACAAACCCACAAACAGCAAACCCACAAACCTCAAACCAACAAACCTCAAACCCCAAAACCCGTAAACCCACAAACCTAAAACGCACAAACATAAAACCCCCAAGCCCATAAACCTACAAACCTCAAACTCACAAATCCATAAACCTGGAACCCCAAACCCACAAACCTTGAACACATAAACCTGAAACCACAAACACACAAACCCACAAACAACAAACCCACAAACCTAAAACCAATAAAACTCAAACCAATGAATGTCAAACCCCCAAACCCGTAAACCCACAAACCTGAAACCCACAAAAATTATACCTCAAACCCACAAACCTCAAACACAAAAACCTGAAACCACAAATCCACAAACATCAAACCTCATTTTCATAAAACTCAGCATTTAATACATCATGCAGAATGGTCCAAAAACCCACCAACCTTCAAGGTTTAGGGTTTATGGGTTTAGGGGTTTAGGGTTCATGGGTTTAGGGTTTATAGGTTCAGGATTTGGGGGTTAGAGGTTTATGGGTTTACGGGTTTGGGGGTTTGAGGTGTGTGGTTTTGATTTTTTGTAGGTTTGAGGTATAATTTTTTTGGGTTTGAAGTTTGAGGTTTGTGGGTTTGAAGTATGTGTATTAACGGGTTTGGGGGTTTGACGTTTTGTGGGTTCAAGGTATAATTTTTGTGGGCTTGAAGTTGTAGGTTTGTGGGTTTAAGGTTTGTGTGTTTACGGTTCTGGGGGTTTGAGGTTTGTTGGTTTGAGGTTTGTGGATTTGTGGATTGGAGTTTTGTGGGTTTGCTGTTTGTGGGCTTGTGGATTTGTGGTTATAGGTTTATGTGTTTGAGGTTTGCGGGTTCGGGGTTTTAGGTTTATGGATTTGTGAGTTTGAGGTTTGTAGGTGTATGGGCTTGGGGCTTTTAATTTTTGGATTCGAGGTTTGTGCGTTTGAGGTTTTTGAGTTTGAGGTTTATAGGTTTACGGGTGTTGGGATTCGAGGTTTGTGGGTTTGAGGTTCGTGGTTCTGAGGTTTGTGGGTTTGAGGTATAATTTTTGTGGGTTTGAGGTTTGAGATTGGTGCGTTTGAGGTTTGTGGGTTGAAGGTTTGTGGGTTTACGGGTTTGTGGGTTTGAGGTTCATGGGTTTGAGTTTTGTGAGTTTTAGGTATACAGTAATACAATTTTCAAATGCTTGTACCCCCGACCCTTGCGAAGGGGTCTCTCCTGAACAATATAGGATTTTTGAGGTAGCTCCTTTCTTATCTTTTTACACCCTTAATTCGATTACTTGTCTTGTTTTCAACGTGAAATTCAAGCATTTAAAATAAATCAATACCTTTCCTTCACAGAGAATTTGAAAAGATTTTTATTAAAAATTTTTACAATACAGAAAACGATGCAAGATTATATAAGTTTCATATTCCTGTCTTTATTAAGATTATCTTCCGAAACCATTATAATTTATACAGAGTGACAAAACTCCCGGGATGGCTGAATATTTCCTCAAGTAAGATATGTTTCAGGGTGATGAATATAATTCTTGAAGTAACATTTAACGAAGAATTCAATGGTGACCTTTATTTTGATCTTGACAATGACCTTCAAGCTTTTTTCCAGGTCAATTAAAAAAATGGAAACCCCCTTTTTACATCGGCAATCGATAAGTCGGGAAATTTTACGTTCAAATATGTACCCAGGTCATACACAGGTGCATTGTAACCTTGAAGGTCACTCTAAGGCCATTAAAACCTAAACAAGGTCTGCATATCTCTGAAGAAGCTTTTCAAATTTGGTTCGTACCGAGCAAAGTGATTAACTTTAACAAGGGGTATTCAGTAGTGACCTTGAGCATGACCTTGACGAAGACCTTCAAGGTCTTTTCAAGGTCAGTGCTAAATTTTCCGCTCTATCGATTGCCAATGTAAAAAATAGGTTTCCCATTTTTTAAAAAAGGTTGACCTTGAAAAAGACTTGAAGCTCATCCTCAAGATCAAAATGAAGGTCAGCATTGAATTCCTTGTTGAAAGTTACTTCAAGAATTACCTTGACCTACCTAAAAAATATTTATGTGAGGAAATATTCAGACGTCCCGAGACTTTTGTGACACCCGGTATAATTGTATGATAGAATATTGAATTCATGTTTATTTTTTAAACAAAACTCGTGCCAGTAATTCGTTTTGATATTTTCGTCCGAGCAAAGGTCCCCTATTTCTTAATGGAGCAGGAGGTGGTGATTGTAATGCTTGAATTCTTGAATGTGGAGGAGTCTTTGTTGTGTCCCACTTAACATTATCTGCATTTTGCAATCCCTGTTTGGTGGGACTGCTGAAGCCAGGGGAAGCTCTGGTTGGCGTACCAGGCATTGAATCACGTCTCCAATGATGATTTGGACTTACCGGATATTGGTAGACGCGGATGGGTTCTTTTGCAGGCTGAACTTGATTTAATCTTGATGCATATATTTCTGCAAAAAAAAAGGTTATCAGATTTTGAATTTCGAATGAAAATTATATTGAGTCAAGAAAATGTTTATGGCTCAACCATATAATATGACTATTATATAAACAGGTTACTCAATAAAAATGTTTATTTTTTTAAGTTTATTTGATGAAATATGAATAATTTGGATAATGATGTATGCTTTAATCTCAGACAAAATATTGAAGGATTCAAAGACAATGTTATCGGAAATAAAAAAAATTCTATTTGAAGGACTAAAAATATTTCAAAATTATCATTTCGAAATTCAAATTTTCAAATTTGTCAAAAAGGTTTCTAAGATTTACCAAAGATTTTGAAGATTTAAAAATTATTTCCAAGATTTTCAATATTACAAACAGACTTCAAAGAGTATTAAAAGAATTTTTCAATTTGTCAGAAAATTATTGAACATTTAATAAAGACTTCACAGATTTCAAAGATGTGAAAAGATTTCAAAGATTTAAAGAAGAATTCCCAAATTTCCACTATTCCACAAATTTCAGATTTAAAAAGATTTAAAAGATTTCAGATATTTCGCAAACATTTCATAATATTTTCTTAAATTGTCATGCAATTTTCGAAGATTTTAAGAGATTTGAAAATTTGCAGTCATATCAGAAAGATTTCAAAACTTTCACGAATATTTCATAAAAATTTCTATTTTGTCAGAAAGGTTTCGAAAATTCAACAAAGACTTGAAAGACTTAAGTAAGATTTTGAAGATTTCACAAATTTCAGGGATTTGAACAAATTTCAAAGATTTCACATATTTCACAAAAATTTCCAAGATTTCACAAAGATTTCATAACGAAATTTAAGTTTGTAAGAATTTTTCTTCATTATGTATTAAAGAGTTTGAAGATTTAAACAAAGATTCCAACATTTTCAACATTTCACAAATTTTAACGATTTAAAATGATTTCAAAGATTTCAGATATTTCACACAAAAATTTCATTATATTTTTTGTATTCTGTCAGAAAATTGTCGAAGATTTAACAGAGTTCAAAGTTTCTCAAGATCCCAAATTTTTAGGATTTTAAAAGATCAAAAAATTGTCAGTGATATCACAAAGGTTTCAAAAATTTCACAAATATTTCATGAAAATTTTAAATTTGTCAGAAAGGTTTCGAAAATTTAACAAAGATTTTGAAGATTTCACAAATATTTAAAATTCCAAAGATTTCAGATATTTCACAAAAATTCCAAAGATTTCATAACAAAATCTAAATTTGTTAGAAAATTTTGTATGATTTAATAAAGATTTTAAAGATTATCAAGATTTAAAAAATTTCAAAGATTCAAGAAGATTTCAGTGATTTTACAAAGATGTCAAACAAATTTCAAATTTGTCATGAAGGTTTTAAAAATTTAACGAAGATTTTGAAGATTTCGAAGATTTCACACATTATTATTGCATATGTTATCATATTATTATGTTAACCAATAGAATTGTGGAAGACTACAAGTAATAGACAAAAAGTTCAAAGATCTCATAAAAATTTCAAATTTGTTAGAAAAGTTTCGAAAATTTTACTATGATTTTAAGATTTCACAAAGATTTTAAGGACTATAGAAAGATTTTTAAAGATTTCATGAACATTCTAAAATTTTCAGGAAGATTTCGAAGATTTATGACATATTTTGAAGATTTAACCACGATTTCATGAATTTCAAAGATTTAAAAAAATTTCAAAGATTTCAGATATGTCACAAGAATTTAATTTAATTTTTTTAATTTGTCAGAAAAATTTCAAAGATTAACAAACATTTTAAAGATTTTAGCGATTTCACAAATATTTCAACAATTTCACAAAGGTTGTATGAAAATTTCAAATTGGTTAGAAAAGTTCGGAAAATTAAACAAAGATTTTGAAGATTTAGACAAGATTTCACACATTATTATTATATACTGGGTGTTTTTTTTTTACTTGAGACATCGAAATATCTCAAAAAATACACATTCTATGAATGGAAACTTTTTATTTTCGAGGGGGAAAAGCGAGTTTGAGGAAAATTAACCCCCCCAAACCCCCCAGGAGGCAGGGGGTAGTTTTTTCACGAATCGAAAAAAAAATTTCGAATAAAACTTACGTATTTCATAAAGGAGAATCTGAACCTGTGATAAAAAATGGGTTCCCATTTTAAATAACAAAAACTCCCCCATTTTTTCCCCCGGGGGGGGGGGGGGGTACATTTTTTCAAAGTTGCTTTTCCCCCTTGAAAATAAAAAGTTTTTATTGCGGATATTTTTTTCATAGGATAGGTATTTTTTGAGATATTTCAATGTCTTAAGTTTAAAAAAAAACACCCAGTATACTATTATATTTACCAATCGAATTGAAGAAAACCGCAAGGGCAGTGAGCTCTACAACAAATATGGACTCCATTTACAAATATTTCGAAGATTTAAAAAAGACTTTGAGGATTTCGAAAATTTCACAAATTTCAGAAATCTAAAAAGATTTCAGAGATTTCACAAATATTTCAAAGATATGAAAGATATGATTTCTAAGATTGCACAAATTCGAAAGATAAAAAAAATTTCAAAGATTTGAGAGATTTCACAAAATTTCATGAAAATTTCAATTGTTTAGAGACGTTTCGAGAATTGAATTGCTCTTAAAATAAAATAATAAACTTTGATTTTTATGAATCAATGGGTTTCAAGTGTACTACAGTCTTTTATACAATTTGGCGATGTTGGAGGGAATCCTATTGATGGAGATAGTGATTCACAAGTTTCATAATGTGGCCTCGTTATTGTTTGGATAAAGTAAAAAATGTTACGAAATCCCGTTAATTTATTCAATTTTTCTATTTTATTGCGGTTTTAAACGATTAGCGAAAAAAGTGGCTCAGCCCAGAAAACGCACATCTACTTGACAAAAATGTAGTAATTATTTAATTAACTAAAGCCGGGTATCATTTGTATATTTTCTGTTCGATTGTCAAATAAAATGTGTGTTTTTTTTTCAAAAGGATTTTAACCAATTGAGACATAAATTTTCTTCCACCAATGAAGGGTTCCAAATTCTTTCAAATTCAATTGGTATTTTATTGAAAAGTCCAAAATTGATAAAATAGTGAAGTTTTATAAAAATCTCATTTTTCAAAATACGCAAGATAAAAAAAAGTTAACAGAGGAAATATTTGAACTTTCGAGCAAAAGGAACAAATTTTTAACAAAATAGTTTAATTTCTAATCAAATAGGTGAATTGAACAAAAAGAGAATTAGCCACAAAATAGTTGAATCCTAAACCAAAATAGATTAATTTTCCATCAAACCACGAATGAATTTTTACCAAAAGGGATGAATTTTTAAATCCAAAAGACAAATTTTCAAGAAATGAGTTGAATTTTCCACCAAGAGAGACTTTTCAGTCAATGAGGAAGGAAAAACTCAACCAAAATATTGGAATTTTGATCCAAAAAGGCAAATTTTTTACAAAACAAATTAATTTTCAACCAAAAAGAATGAGTTATCAACAACATGGTTTAATTTTTAATCAAATTATACAATTTTCAAGCCAAAAAGACGAATTTTCAATAGAATACATGAAGTTTTAAACGAATAGTTGAATTTTCATCTAGAAAAGATAAATTTTTAACCAACAATGAAATAGGTAAATTCTTAGTTAAAATAAATATTGTCAACAACAAAAAAACAAATTATTAATAAAATAGTGAAATTTTCAACAGCAGATAATTTTTTTTTACAAAGTAGTTCAACTTTCGTCCAAGTACTTTAATTTTAACAAAAAAAATGAATTCTTCACGAAAAATGTAATGGTTGATATTTCAGGCATGTAATATTTTAATTTTGAAATAAAAACAGTTCAATTTAACCAAAAGAGACAAATTTTCAACAACATAGTTGATACGAAAACTGATGTAGAATAATTTTCATCAGAAGATTTCATTTTTAACCAAAAAGATTAAATTTTCACCTATAGGGATAACTATTGAGAACGAAAAGACGAATTTTCAAGAAATGAGTTGAATTTTCAACCAAGAAAAACTTTGTAATTAATAAGGAGGAAAAAAATCATCTAAATTATTGAACTTTTTAGCCAAAAAGGATTTTTTAACTTTTAATATTTTCAACTTCTCAACAAAATTATTGCATTTTCAACCACAGAATACAATTTGTAAGCCAAAAATACTTTTTGGTTGAAAATTCTGCCGTCTTGTTGAAAATTTAACTATTTTGTAGAAAATTTACATTTTGGTTAAATTTAACTTTTTGGTGTCGAAAAGAGAACTGAAATCTTTTCTGGATGAAAATTGGACTATTTAATTAATTTAAAAAAAATGAAAATTCATCTGTTTTCAGAGAAATTTCATCTTTCTTGGATAAAAATGCAATTGTTTGGTTGAAAATGAAACTATTTTGTTAAGAAGTCATACTTTTGGTTGAAAATTCTACCGTTTGTTGAAAATTTAGCTATTTCCTAAAAAATTTACTCTTATTTAAAATCTATATTTTTTGCATTAAAAAATGAACTAAAAGCTTTTCTGGATGAAAGTTCAACTTAAAAAAAAATTTCCTTTTTTGTATTGCAAATTCATTTGTTTTAGTACAAATTTTATCTTTATTGGATAAAAATTCAACTATTTTGTTAAAAATTCATCCCTGTTAGTTGAAAAAATTCGTCTTTTTGGCTGAAAAATTCAATTTTTTTCATAAAAACTTTTTTTTTGTTAAAAAAATTAATATTTTGATCTTAAAAAGTCAACTGAAATCTTTCCTGGATGAAAAATCAACTATTTTTCAAGAATTTTTTTTCCTTTTAAATAAAAATTCATTTCTTTTAAGAGAAATTCTATATTTTTTTGATAAAAATGTAACTAATTTTGTTGAAAAGTAATTCTTTTTGGGTGAAAAAGCGTTTTTTTTATTGAAAATTTAAGTTTTCTTGTAGAAACCTATTACTTGGTTGAAAATTCATATTTCGATCGTTTAAAGTCAAGTAAAATCTTGTTTAATTAAAAATTTAACTAATTTTTTTTTAATTTATCTTTTTGATTTATAAATTCATCCGCTTTGGTAGGAATTTCTTCTTTTATTATGAAAATTCAACTTTTTGGTCATTCTTCTTCTTTGCGTAAGTGTTCAACTATTTTTCTGAAAGATTTGGTTGAATCACTTTGCTAAATCATTTTTTTTAAGAGTTATATTTTTAGTTGAAAATTGATCTCTATGGTTTAAAGGTTAACTATTTTGTTGAAAATTAATTTTTTTAAATTGAAAATTCAACTACTTGGGTAAAAGTTAAGCTACATTGTTAAAAATTTATTTATTTTTTATTGAATGCTTATGTCTTTGGTTGAAAATTTAACTGCTTAGTGGAAAAGTCTTTTTTTCTTGCTTTAAAATTATTTTTTTAACTGAAAATGTAAGTTTCTCATTTTTTTATAATTGACCTTTTTTAGTTGAAAATTCTCCTTCTTTTTTAAAAGAAAAAGAATTTTCTTGGTTTAAAATTTCTTTTTTGTTGGGTAAAAATGCATCAGTTTCGTGGAAAAATAATTTTTTGCTGAAGTCATATTTTTTGTTTGTAAATTCAATTTTTGTAGTGAAAATTTGTCTCTTGGCTTGAAGGTTCAACAATTTAGATAACATTTTCTTTCTTTAGTTAAAAATCTCTATTCGTTGAAAAGTCGTCTTTTTGGTTTCAAAAAACTTTTTTTTGTATAAATTTAATCTTTTTTGATTGAAATATAAAGTATGACACTTTTTGTTGGGAATTTATTTGTTTAGGTTGAAAATTCAACTATTATGTTAGAAATTTTAATATTCAGTTGAAGATTCAAGTATTTTGCTAAAAACCATCTCTTATAGTAGAAAAGACATTCTTTTGTTCAAAATAAATTAACAAATTTCAAAATTTTAAATTTGTATCTGAAATACTGTTTTATTCCGTCTACGAAAAATTCTATGTTAAAAGTATTCCAAGATTGTGGATATTCCCCTTCCCCTTTTCTTTAAAAAAGAAAAAAAGATACATTTTCTACATACATATGCTCTATTTTTATTTAAACATTATTAATATTATTTACATTATTAAAACTACAAAAATACAAAATTATGCAGTTTTCTTCCTAATCAAGCTGACCTACTCAATACCAAATCACTTTTTCAAAACACTCTTTTCAGTGGTCAATGCAGCTCCCCAATATTTCGAGAGTGCCTTTTTGTTTCTATTCTTAATTTAAAATCTTATTTCAAAAGTGTTTATTGTCTCTCCTGAACAATTTCGAGTTTGTTAGCTGTATATTCTCTTATTGTTTCAACGTGGGATTTAAGCATTCGAAATATATCAAAACCCTGCTTTTAAGGTGAAATTGACCAGATTTTTATTCAAAATGTTTACAATACAAAAAGCAATGTTAGATTTCATTCAATAGTAGTTTCCTGAGTATTCTGATAATCTTAGACACTCTGATCCTTAATGTCTGCCTCCTCTAGGTAAAAGTCTTCTATTTCTACTTGGAGGAGGGGGTGGTTCTTCTGGTTGGAAGATTTCTTCATCTGTAAGAGTCGTGGGTGGATTAGTTTACAAATTTTTCTTAATTTTGAAATTTCTTTCTGGTAGCATTTCTAGAGCCAGTTGAAGAATAGGTTCGCGAACCAGACCTTAAAGCAGATCTTGCAAAAAGAGACATTGGTGAATTTCGGTGTACGTTGATAGGTTCTTGTGAAGGATGAACTTCATTAATTTGTGATCGTGATCCCTAATTTCCTGTGACTGATGTTTCTGAAAATCTTAAATTTTCTGATCCAAGTTCAATTTAAGAAAAACTCGTCACCTTAATTTTATTCATTGGTCGCTTCCTGGGTATCCTTGGTGCCATTCGTATCGTGAGTATCTTGTAGAGACTGTTCTTTGGTCTTCGCTTACACTGCCCAAAAATATCCTATTTGCAGTTGGAGGAGGAGGTGGATCTTGAAATGGCGAGATTTCAAGATGTGGAGGAGTCGAGGGTGGATTTTGAATCGTTTTGGGTAGAGTCCTTTCCAAATTTCTCCCATTATGAAA
The DNA here is from genome assembly GCA_932178445.1 of Andricus quercusramuli. Lineage (NCBI taxonomy): Eukaryota > Metazoa > Arthropoda > Insecta > Hymenoptera > Cynipidae > Andricus > Andricus quercusramuli. The sequence goes on along the minus strand of CAKNXH010079922.1, from coordinate 28,660 downwards.
GTCTTCTCCAGATAGATGGTTAGAGCCTACTGAAGAAAAGGTTGGCGAATCAGTTATTGAACCATACATTGAAAAATAAGACACTGGTGGATTTTGTTGTCCGTGGTAAGGTTCGGATGGAGTTTGCTCCTCATTAAATGATGATGATGCTGATCTGTGTTTGCCCTTTACTGATGGTTCTGATAATTTTGAATTCTCTCCTGGAACTAAAGATCGACTGCTTCCTCTTCGACGAGGAGTAGCAGGTGTTTTATCCAGGTACGTGAATCCTCGCAATTTATTATTTTTCCCGGACTGCGTACTCGGTTCTGCAAAAAAGGTTATACATTTTTTATTTTGAAAAAAAAATTAGTTGTTGGTTCAACAAAATTTTTGTTGGCTCAACCATAGAATATGGCTATTAGATAAGGTGACCCAACAGAAAATTTTCATTGGTTTTGGTTGATTTGACGAAATATGAATAATTTGGAGAGTGATGTTGATGGCACGCTTCAGTCTCAGACAAATTCAAGCAATTCAAACACAATGTTATCTAAAATAAAAAAGTATTATTTGAAGAACTTAAGATAATTTTAAATGTGAATCGTAGTAATCTTATTTTTTTACTTTCATGATCAATTGCCAACGCAATGTTTTTCGTGCGCTAGACATATGTTAATCATGAATTATTGATATACAACTGTGTACTGTATGCGTATTATTGAACAATAATTAAATATTTAGGTCGGAATGAAAACACTAAATTTGAACTATAGAAGTTGAATGTTTGAAATATGACTAATAAAAATGTAACATTTTTGCGTTTTACTAATGATATATTAAGAAATCACAAGATTATTTTTTTAAAGCCAAATAGTCAAAATATTGACTAATTCTTAGCAAGGGGTTGATGACTCGAGCTTTTAGTGTACACTATATTTTAAGATTGTAGAGATTTCAAATATTTCAAAACAGTTTCATGAAAATTGTATAATTTGTAAGCAAATTTCCGAAGATTTAACAAAAACTTCAAAGATATCTAGGAATTTGATAATTTCAAAGATTTAAAGGGATGTCAAAGATTGAAGATTTCCAGAACTTCCAATATTTTACAAATTTCAAAGATTTTATCAAATTTGTTTGATTTGTCAGAAAAATCTCGAAGATTTAACAGAGTTGAAAGACTTCCAAGATACCAAATTTTTGAAGATTTCAGTAATTTCAGAAAGATTTCACAAATTTTAAGGATTTGAAAATATTTTAAGGTTTTCAAGATTTTCAGTATTTCACAAGTTTCAAGAATTTGAAAAGATTTCCGATATTTGACGAAAATTTCGGAGATTACACAAAGATTTCATGAACAAATTTTAATTTCAGAAAATTTTCTAAGATTTCACAAACTTCAAAGATTTTAAAGATTTTAATGATTTCCCAAAGATTTCATAAGAATTTCAAATTCGTCAGAAACATTTCAGACCTGTAAAAAAGAGTATGAAGATTTAGAGAAGATTTCGAAGATTTTACAAATCATTATTTATATATTATCAAATTATTATATTCACCAATAGAAATAAAGAAAACCGCAAGGGCCATGAACTGTACAGAAAATATGATCTTCATTTTCACTTTATATGGACCTCATATAAAAATCTTTCGAAGATTTGAAAAAGGCTTTAAGGATTTTCGAAGTTTCACAAATTTCAAAGATTTTGAAGATATAACCAAGATTTCCAAGAACGTGAAATGTACGACTCAATGGATTTCAAGTGTGCTCAGTCTTTTATACAATTTGATGATGTTAGAGGGATTCCTGCTTTCAGATATGGAGATTTACAAGTATGTGGCCTTGTTATTGTTCTAAGAAAGTTTATAGTGTTGAAAAGTCGCGTTTTTTAAATTAAATTTTTATATTTTTATGCGGTTTATAAGTATTAGAGAGAAAAATGGCTCAGCAGCCCTGAAAATGCACATCTAATAATATATAATTAATATATAATTACTCTCAGCAACACACTATTTATTCAATTTGAAAATATTGAAGAAAGAATAAAATAATAATATATGTAATAATATTCAAGAAACTGAAGTAGAGAATGTTGTTTTTACAATCAAATTCAAATTTAAGACTGGTTTAATTTTTCGAATTAATTAACTCGGCTGGAGCACAGATGAATTAAAATCAAATTTCATTTACTTAAGTTCCACTAAATTACATTTTTATTCAGTTGTAAATTTTGATCGAATTTAAAAAAGCATACAATTTGGTCTATCGTAATTTTCAAAAAAGTTCAAACTTAATAAAACAGCAGCAGTTTTCGAACAAAAATCTCTTTTTTTTTTTAAATACGCAAGGCACAAAAAAAGTTTACAGCGAAAATATTTTAACTTCCAAGTAGAAAGAAAACGATTTCTTTAAGAAAATACTTTAATTTTTTATCAAATAGTTGAACTTTCAACCTAAAAAGATGAATTTTGAACCAATTGGACTAGTTCTTACAACAACAAAATCAACGAAAACCGTTTTATTTCAAATAAAAATAGTTAAATCATCAAAATAATTACATTTTTAACAAAAATGATGAATTATCAATAAGAAAATGAAATTTTACTGAGAAGTTGAACTTTCGACCACGTAGTTTAATTTTATATCGGAAAAGAATAATTCCGAACAAAAAATATAATAGTTAATATTTCAAGCAAGAAAGATTTCAATTTATAACTTCTCAAGGCACAGTGTAACTCACAAAACTAACAGGATTTGAATGGAAATACGTGTAACGCTTCACGGGTAACGCTTCACGGGTAACGCTTCACGGATACCGCTTCACGGATAACGCTTCACGGGTAACGCTTCACGGATAACGCTTCACGGATAACGCTTCACGGATAACGCTTCACGGATAACGCTTCACGGATAACGCTTCACGGGTAACGCTTCCTCTCCTCTATCTCGTCTTCGCTTCCCCCACTGACTGACTCTTTCAATCCCTCTCCCTCTCTATCCCTGTTTTCTTCTTTCACTTCTCTCCCTCAGGCCTCTCGCCCCTTGCTCTGTCCCAATTTCTCGTTCTCTCCCTCTCTCCTCTCTCTCATACAATATGATACAATATCATGGAATATGATACCATATCATATATGATGGAATATGATACAGTGTCATGCAATGTGATGCAATACGGAAAAATATGATACAATATGGCACAGTATAATAGAATATGATACAATATGATACCATTTTATATGCTAAGATAAAATATGATACAAAATAATACAATATGATGCAATACCATACACTGTAATACAATATCATATACTATGATACAATATGATACAGTACCATACTATATGATGCAATGCGATGCAATATGTTGCAATATGATACAAAAGGGTTCAAATAAGAAACCACTTCAATTCACATCGTATGATATTGTATCACATTATATATTATTACATCATATTGTATCATGGCATATGATATTGTATCATATTTTATCATAGTGTATCATATTGTATCCTGTAGTAGCATATTGTATCATATTACATCATGATAGTGTATCATAATGTAACTTAGTACAGCATGCTATATATCATATCCTACTGCATCATATTGTATGATATCATATGATATCATATTAAATTATTAAATTATTATTATTATTAAATTGAATTATTTCATACTGTATCATACTGTATCACATTACATCATATTGTATAATAGGGTGTGACGACGTATCATATTGTACAATACTGTGTTCATACACAATAATATATTCTGTCATCCTGTACAATATTCATTGCATGGCATCATATTGTATCGTTTTGCATCATACTGCATCATATTGTATGATACTGTATCATAATCTATCATATTATATAATACTGTATTACATTGTATTAGGATGTATCATATTGTATCATACTGCATCGTATTGCGTCATATTACGTCATATTGCATCACATTGTATTATATCGCATCATATTGTGTCATTTAGTACCATAGTATATCATACTGTAGCATATTGTGCCATATTGTATCATATTGCATCCTACTACATTATATTGTATGACGATGTATCATATTCTATCACATCGTATCATATATTTTGATAGTGTATCATACTCTGCCATACTGTATCATATTGAGTCATCTTGCATCATATTGTATCATACTGTATCATATTCCATCGTGTTATACGATATGGTATCACATTGTATGATATTGTATCATATTGTATGGGAGAGAGAGAGAGAGAGAGAGAGGAGAGAGATGGAGAGAACGAGAGAGAAAGTGAGGCGGGAGGGAGAGAAGTGGAAGAAGCGAGGAGAGATAGAGGAAAGGAAGCGTTACCCGTGAAGCGTTACCCGTATTTCTCCTCTAATCCTGTTAGTTTTGCGAGTTCACACCGTGCTATAAGAAGTTATCACTTCAAAAATATTTTTATTTTATATAAAAAAACAGTTGGATTCTTCGAAAAAAGACGACTTTTCATGAAATTAGTTGAATCCTCAACCAAAACAGATTATTTTTTTACCAAAAACTTGTACTTTCAATCAAAAAAGATAACACTTCTACCAAAAAATATAGATTTCCAAACAGGAAAGATTTTTCATTCAGAAGAGAAAAAAATGTAAATTAAATTTTGAAATCTTCAAGCCAAACAGACGAATTTCCTACAAAACAGTATAATTCATTATTATATTAGCCCAACTTACGACGATTCGTTTCCTAAAGAGTAATTTAATTCTGGAAATAATTTTCTTCAGTTTTTCATAATTATTATTAAAAATATTTATCTGATCAGAAAACATAAAATAGAAAGAAGTTCCATCTCGCAATTCTCTACAAAGCTATATTAAAAAAAAAATAATAATCGTAAAAAATTGATAACTTATCATTCACGGTATAAACTTGAAAAATCTCATAGGAAAAGTTCCTTGAGATTATGTAATTATTAAACTACATATTTCAATAAATTGCGGTTGACCTTAACGAACATTATTTACCATATACAGCAAAAAGAAAAGATTCATTGTATTATATATATTTTAATTGAGGAAGGTTTAATTGAATGAATTTGAAAATTTTTGAAAATGTTACCATTATAAAGCTTTCTCTATCAGGAAGCAAAAATAAGAAATACCATTTTGCGGTCAAACTATGTCAGATACGGAAAAAGACAAAAAGAGGAAGATTATGCATATAAAAAAGATCTACAAATTTGTTACTATTCACTTTGTGATAGAATACGTAGTTTTTATTTTAATATTAAAAACCATCTAAAATCTAATCAAAATTTTTTGAACAAACGACGCAAGGTGTGAGAAAAAATTCATCAACAAAAGTTGTACACACAAATATGATATATAAATTTGTTATTAATAATCTTTTGACGAAACGCGAAGGTTTTTGTTATTGTTTCAATCGTTAAAGAAAGGATGTGTATTCTTGGTTTGAATCGTAAAAATAACATTGAAAATAAGCAAATTAAATTCATGGAAAAATGACACAAGTTGCAGTAATATGTTTGATAGCAAAAATTTTTTTTTCAGCGAATGCGCACTTTTTTATATTATAAAAACAAGATAATAAAAATACGTATGTTTCAATACCAGCGCATATGAGGGATTCTAATAATATTCATTTTTTGGAATGATACATTTGGAAAAGCAATAGGTCATAAGCGCTGACATTTGGCAAAGAAAAAGGACATGGGTGCCAAAGTTTGAAATTCCAACACGGCATGAGTGCCAACATTTGCGAAAGTGATAGGTCATAAGCCCCAAAATTTGACATAGCAGAAGGGCATGGTTGCCAAAGTTGAAATTCTAACAAGGCATAAGTGCCAAGATTTGGGAAAGTAATAGGTCATAAGCCTCACAGAAAAAACGGAAAATAAACTTTACATCGATTTCCGACGAAAGATTGTCTGCGACAAAAATTCCTACAGGGCATACGCGCCAACATTTAGCAAAGCAAAAGGGCATGCGCGCCAAAGTTTGAAATTCCAACAGGGGATAAGTGCCAAAATTTGACACAATATTTTGTGTACATTGTGCCAATATTTGGCACAGCAAAAGGGCATAACAGCCAGCAATCGGCAAACCAAATGGGCATAAGCGTCAAAGCTTGACATTTCAAAAGGACGTATGTACTGACATTTGGCATAGTAAAAGGGTATAAACGCAAAAGTTTGAAATTCCCAAAGGTCACGACTTAATTAATTTTTTTTTAAAGAAAAATAATTGTAAGGAATGATTTCAAAAATTTTGCTCTTATTGAAGAATTGAGTTAATTATGTTGCATCTTGAAAATTTCGTAAAACTTTAAAAAAATTTGGAAACAAATTTTTCAAGAAATTTCATGAAAAAAATGTTTGAAACCGAATTTGAAAGACAAATTTCTAAGCTTCAAAAATTTTTAAAAACCTAATTAATTCGTGCCCCTCCGGATATTTAAACTTTTGCGCTTATACCCATTTACTGTAGCATTTGTTGGCGCTTATGCCCTTTTTTCTGCCAAACGTTATCACTTATGCCTTTTTGATTTTGAAAATTTGGTTTTAATCAAAGGAGATTAAATTTTCACCATAAAGTTCCACTTTTGACCAAAAAAGATTAAATTTGCACCTATAGACAAAAATATTTAAAACGAAAAGACAAATTTACAAAGAAATTAGTTGAATTTTCAACCAAGAAAGACTATGTAGTCAACAGGGAAGAAAAAGTTCACCAATATGTGGTACTTTTTAGCCAAAAGGAGAATTTTCTACAAAACAAGTGAATTTTCAAACAAAGGGAATTTTTCAGCCAAAAATACGAGTTTTCTATAAAATATATGAGTTTTGAAACAAACAGTTGAATTTTCAAATAAAAAAGATCAATTTTTAACGATAAATGGAATAGTTAAATTCTCAGTTGAAATAGATAATTTTCATTTTAAGAAAACGAATTTTCAATAAAACATGTTAATTTTTGATTGCAGAAATTAATTTTCAACAAATTAGTTCAACTTTCAACCAAGTAATTGAATGTTTAATAATAAAGATGAATTCTAAACGGAAAATGTGATAGTTGATATTTCAATCGAAAATATTTTTATATGAAATTAGGAACAGTTAAATTTGACCGAAAATAACCAATTATCAACAGAATTGTTGAATCTTGAACCAAAATAGATTAATTTTCTTCTAATCAGGGAGGCGATCATGTGATTTCAATTGACTTTTATTTCTCTTTCACGTGAATTTCAAATTCACCTCACTTCAAAAATTGTCACATTTTCAACCACATGATACAATTTTCAAACAAAAAATAAGAATTTCTAACAAACTGCATGATTGTTAAAGAATAAGTTGATATTTCAACCAAAAAATATTTCAAATTTAAATTAAAAACAGATAAATTCAACCAAAAAAGGTAAAATTCCAAAAAATATTTCAATCTCAAAATAAAACAGATCAATTTTCCTTTAAACAGTTGCATTTTCAATGAAATAGATGAATTTACAAACAAAGAAGACAAATCTTGAAACAAAAAAGTGAATTTTCAAACAAAAAGAATGAATTTTTACCAATTGTTGTTGCATTTTCAGCAAGGAGCCGACCAAAATTTTCGTTCCATTTTGTCTGGTCCCGGATTTCCAGCCCCATAATAAAATTTTAACCGTAAAAGGTGAATGAACAAGAATTAAGAAATTAACTTTCAACAAAAAATAGTTCAATATACTTATTGGACGATGGACAAACAGTAATTTCGACAATGTATGGACTAAAGAATAGTACAAGTAATTTGAATAAATAACAATATTCATTTGCACTACTTAAAAAATATTAGTCTCGAAAACTGGAATTTTTTGATAGAATATAGAGTTAAGTTTCTGTTCGTTTCCTAAGTTTATAAAATTTCAGTAAGTTTTTATGCACTTGTGGGGGTGTCAGAGGAAATCTTACACTATCTTACATGTGTAGGAAAGGGGTTTAAATGTCAGGAAAGCACCTTAAGTAATTTATGGGTGATCTCTCATTCGAATTAGAATGAAGGGGATTTGGTTGGTTGCCTTCTCATTCTTCTTTTCTCTTTTTTATTTTTGTCCAAAGAAAAATTTGTGGTGGTTGTCCAAATTTTATCGTTGAATTCTTGTTTTATATTCAGGAATTCTATATATTGACTTGATTATTGGACGTTAAAGGAGATTTTTAATTTGGTTTTAGTCTATGGTCCTGAAGCCTTCAGGAAGGTTAAATTATAGTGTGATATCAACCAAAGATTAAGAGGCAGTATCCTTCAAAAAGGGATTTTGATTGAATGTCGAAGAACTGATGTTTTACCTAAAAAGATATTTTTCTTGGATAACAAATTTAGAGATTTTGTTTTTCACAGTAATTTTTGCAACAGACAATTCAAACATAATTTAAAGAAATTCAAACTCTCAATGCTGAATTTACTGCTCAAGGATGTTTCAAATCATGTTAATTTTTTAAAAGTGAAAATCTCAAGAATTGAAAGTGAATTAGAATTATGTTTACCACAAGATAAAATCATTCATCTTCTAAAACATCAGATTTTCCTTAATCAACGATTTTTAAACAATGATAAAAAGCATGAGAACAAACTTTCTATTTTGATTGATCAACAAACTAATATTCAAGAGCAAAATTTGAATTTACACAACATTTTTGAAGAAGAAGATAAGGATCCTTGGTTTGTAAATTCAGCAAATATTCAAATTCCTGTTTCAGTTACAGATATTCTCAGATCAGGTAAAGGTTTTAGTAACCATGTGGTAAAAAGTAAATCAAAAAAAATGATGGAAATGGTCAAAGATGTTGAATCAAGTTTGCACAAAGTTCCAATATTGGATCAACAAGATTTCCGAAACAAGGTTTTACATTTGTTAAAGAGTTTTGTTGATAAGAATTGTTTGCACATTAGTAGTATTGATCGTAAAATTTCTGAATGCTTCAGGGTGACAAAAGATTTCCTTAAGAACAACCCTGATATAATTTGCATGAATGCTGATAAAGGTAATATTACAGTTTGTATGAAGAAATCAGATTATATTAGGGATATGGAGGATTTACTTTCCAATTGTGATAACTTTGAATTATTGAGTAAAAATCCGTCAAAACAATTGAGAAGAGACACTTTCAAGATGCTAGACAATTGGAGAAAGAAAGGACTTTTGGGAAAGGATATAAGATGGACTGATATGAATACTAGGGAGACAGTTCTTTCAAGATGTTATGGTCTGAGAAAGTTTCATAAGGAGGGCTATCCTTTGAGAATTGTTGTTTCAACTATTAACACTCCACCGAAATTTTTAGAAAAAAACTTTAATTTGATACTTAAAGACTCAATTACAACTTCTAAATACAATATTAAAAATAGCTGGAAATTTCAAAAAAATATTATTAAAAAAACTGTCCCTGATGACCATGTAATGATTTCTTTGGATGTTGTTGCAATGTTCCCAAATATACCCCTTGAATCAGTTAAACAAGCAATTTTAAATAGATGGAACAATATAAGGACACGTACTCGATTAAGTCAAAAATATTTTATTGAAGGGATAGTTTTCATTATGAATTCAACTTATTTTAAATTTAATGGATCCTTTTAATAGGCAAAAGTTTGGTACTCCCATAGGTTCAGTCATTTCTCCGATTTTGGCAGAAATGGTTATGGAAGATTTGGAAGTCTTTGCTTTCAAGAAGCTGGATTTCGTTTTGCCCTTTTACTATCGGCATGTTGATGACACCTTGTTGTGTGTTCCTCTAGCAAAGTTACAGGCGGTTTTTGATGCTTTTAACAGTTTTCATCCAAATCTTCAGTTTACCCACGGAATAGAGAAAAATAGTAAAATCAGTTTTTTGGACATAGAAGTAATTAAAGGCCAGGATGGTAATATTATTACCAATTGGTACAAGTAAAATACATATTCAGGTAGAATTTTAAATTTCTTTTCGGCTCATCCTTTTCAAAACAAAATTGCAGTCATCAAAAACTTAGTCGACAGGGCTCTAGGTTTGTCTCACATTTCATTTCACAAAGAGAATTTGAATATTGTTAGGAATATCCTTTTTCTGAATCATTACCCAAAAAAGTTGGCTGAGCAACAAATCACAATTAGAATTCAACAAATCAAAAACAAACAAAGTAACATTTCAGCTACAGATAATCAGAAGGAATTGAGAGAATATAATTCTTTTAATACTTTTGTTCTTCCTTTTTTTGGTCCAATTTCTAATACTATTCAATTCGTGTTGAAAAAATTTAATATTCATACTATTTTCCGTATGCCATTTAATATGGATTCAATAATAACTTTTGGTAAAGATCCTTTAGATAAATTTGAAAAGGGTGGTGTGGTTTACAAGATCACTTGCAAGATCTGTAAGATGACTTACGTGGGACAGACTGGAAGACTTCTTAATACTAGGGTGGAGGAGTACAAAAGTGATTTTCGTTTAGGACGTTGTTATAAGAGTGTTCTTGCTAGACATCCGAGAGGGTTTGTTGATGTTGACCATGAGTTTGACTGGGATAATGTTGAAATTTTACATAATGAAAGTAATGAGAGAAAAAGAGAATTCATGGAAATGCTTTATATTAACAAACAAAATAAGGCCTCTATTAATTTAAAAACTGATTTAGATAGATTAAACAAAAGTTATTCAAGTTTGATTAATTACATTTAGTTTTCATGAGTCTTGACTTTCTCTTATTTCTTGCTTGTTGTGACGGATTGGCCTATTGACCCACATTCAGATCTCAGGTATCGAAGGGATAGCGTCGTTGCTTGGTCGCTGTTCCCATCTGTTTTTTTTTTGCCTTGATAAGGGTGCTGTGTGAGCACCGAAACGTTGGCAAATACTTTGCATGCTTTTTCATTGTGATTTGATGATAATAAAAATAAAAAAGACGAAAGAAATAAAAAAGAGAAGGAAGGGGATTTGGTTGGGTGCCTTCTCATTTTTCTTTCCTCTTTTTTATTTTTGTCCAAAGAAACAAATTTTTGTATTTTGTTTTTTAGGAATTGCAATAGGAGCATTTTGTCGTGGTTGTCCAAATTTTATCGTTGAATTCTTGTTTTATTTTCAGGAATTCTAAATATAAACTAGAAAAATTCAAAATTACGCAGTTTTACTCCTACCCCAACTGACTTTACTCAGTAGAGAATCAATTCTTCCAAACACTCTTTTCATCGCTCAATTCAGATCCCTGATACTTCGAAAGTGACTTCTTGTTCTCATTTTTAATCTCAAATCTGATTTCGGAAGTGATTATTCTCTCTCTTCAACAATTTTGAGTTTGTGAGCGAGCTATTCTCCTATCATTTTACACCCTTCATTCGATTACTTGTCTCGTTCTTCAACTTGGGATTTAAGCATTCAAAATAAACTAAACCCATGCATTTTTGGAAGAATTAAAAAAAAAGACTTTTATTCAAAAATTTAAAAATACAGAAATCTATGTGAGATTATATTAGTTGTATATTTCTTTCGTTACATTGATGTCTGCCTCCTCTAGGTAAAGGTCTTCTATTTCTACTTGCAGGAGGAGGTGGTTCTTCTGATTGGAAGATTTCTTGATCTGTAGGAGTCGTGGGTGGAGTCCAGTTTACAAAATTTTCTTCATTTTGAAATTCTTCTCTGGTAGAATTGCTGAAGCCAACTCAAGAATAGATTGGTGAACCAGGCCTTGAACCAGGTCTTAGAAAAAACATTGGTGGATTTCGGTTTCCATTGATAGGTTCTTGTGAAGGATAAACTTCATTAAATTGTGATAGTGATCTATAATTTCCTGTGACTGATGGTTCTAAAAATCTTAAATTTTCTCATCCAAGTTTTTTCAAAGAAAACATGTAATCATAATTTCATTCATTAGCCGCTTCCTGGGTATCCCTGATATCCCTGGTATCCTTGGTATGCGTCGTAACCTGGGTATTCTGATCTTGAATTTATGCGTGATCCTGGAGGTAATACCCTATTTGCGTTTGGAGGAGGAGGTGGGTTTTTGCGTTGCTTGATTCCCTTATTTTGAGGAGTTGAGGGTGGATCTTGAAATTGCGAGATTCCACTATGTGGAGGAGACGAGGGTGGAGTCATTTCATTTTGTCCATTGTGAAACTGATTTCCGTAAGCACGGCTAGAAGAACCTGAAGAATGGGTTGGCGAACCATGCATTGGAAAATAAGACTCTTGTGGATAATGTTGACCGTTGTAAGTTTGGTGTGCAGATTGACCTACATTGTATGATGATGCTGATCTCTCATTTCCATGTACTGATAATTCTGACATTTCTTGATGCAAAGATCGACGATTTCCTCTTGGAGGAAGAAAAACAGGATCTTCATTTAGGAAGGCGGCTAAATCTTGATTAGATTTATAATTGTTGCCGGCCTGCATACTCAATTCTGCAAAAAAAGGTTATATGTTTTAAATTTTGAAAAAAATTAGTCCGATTATCCGAGCAGATTGAGATGCTTCTATCGGAAAATTAGAGAAAGAATACAAAATATATTCTAGGTCATCAATAGGTGACCCAGACAGAATTGAGCAATTTAAACACAATGCTATCTGAAATAAAAAGACTTATTGGATGAACTTCAGATAATTTTGAATCTGAATGTAATCTTATTTCTTCACTTTTATTATTAATTACCAATTTTTTTATTTATTAGCAATAATTAAATATTAATATCGAAATGGAAACTCTAAATTTGATCTATAGATGTTGAATATTTGAAGTTTGACTAATGAAGAAGTAACATTTTTGCGTTTTACTAATAGTAAAAAATCACAAGATTATTTTTCTAATGCCAAATAGACAAAATATTGACTAATTTTTTAGCGAGGTTTAACCGCTCTGATTTTGAGTGTACACTAGATTTCAATATTATAGAGATTTCAAAAATTGTTGCAGATTTTAAATAACTTGACAAAAATTTCCAAACAATTCACTAATAATAATTTATTATTTTTATCTCAAATTATTATTATTAATAATTTTAAAGATTTGAACACATGTCAAAGATTCAACCAATTTTCCCAGAATTTCCAATATTTCACAAATTTCACAAATATCTTTAAAGTTTCAAATTTGTGAAAAAAGTTTCGAAAAATTAGCAGAGTTTTTGAAGGTTCTAACAATATTTGAAAGATTTCACAATTTTTAAAGATTTAAAAACATTTGTAAGAGTTCCAATATTTCACAAATTTCAAGAATTGTTCAAGATTTGAAAGATTCCAAATAAAATTTTAATTCGTTAGAAAATTTCCAAACATTTAAGCAAGACTTTAGAGATTTCCAAGATTTCAAAAACTTCAAAGATTTAAAAAGATTTTAAAGATTTCAATGAATTTACAAAAATTTCAGAAATTTCACAAAGATTTCATAAGAATTTCCAATTGGTCAGAAACGTTTTGAAAACCAACCACAGGTTTCAAATATTTAAAGAAAATTCCGAAGAATTTATCAAATATTATTTATATATTATTATATTATTATATTTACCAATAGAAATAAAGAAAACCGCAAGGGCAAAGAGTTGAACAGCAAATATGGACATCATTTTCACGTTATATTGACTTCATTCAAAAAGATTTCGAAGATTTGACAAAGACTTTAATGATTTTGGAAAAATCAAAAATTTCAAAAATTTTGAAGATTTCCAAGAACGTGAAATGTACGACTCAATGGGTTTCAAGTGTGCTCAGTCTTTTATACAATTTGGTGATGCTGGAGGGAATCAAGTTGGCGGAAATAGAGATTCACAAGTGTCATCATGAGGCCTTGTCATTGTTTCAAAATCCCGTACTTTTATTCAATTTTTCTATTTTTGTGCGCTTTGTAAGGATGTGTGAGAAAAGTGGGTCAGGAGCCTTGATAACGCACGACTACTCGATACGAATTGAGCAAACGTTTAATTAACTAACATCATTCCCTTATTTCCGGGTCGATTTTCAAGAAAACCGTGTTTTTTAAAAAGATTTTTATACATATATAATTACTTTTATCGATATACCAATCCTTCGATTTGGAAAAATTGAAAAAAAAAAAAAATGCATTAATAATATTGAAGAAATTCAATTAGAGAAAGACGATTTCACAATCCAATTCCAGACTGGATTAATTTTTTGAATCAATGAACTCAACTTAAGCACAGTTGGATTAAAATCGAATTTCTTAGAACTTTATTTGAAATAATTTCGAACTTACCAACTTTAATTGAGTATCCACTGAAATAAATTTTTATTCAGTTGTACATTTTGATCCAATTAAAAAAATATCATAAAATTTGGTCTACCGGTCAAAAAAGTTCAAAATTAATAAAACAGCGACAGTTTTCATTGCTTTCAAAAAAAATCTCATTTTTAATGGAAACACAAGGTATTAAAAAAGTTTGCAAAGAAACTATTCAAACTTCCAAGTAAGAGAAACATTTTTTTGACGAAATACTTCCATTTTTAGCAAACAGTTAAATTTTTAATCTATGAAGATGAATTTTGAAGCAATTGTACTATTTCTTACCAAAAAAGAATAAAATCTAACCAAAAAACAGTTTTGTTTCAAACGAAATTGTTAAATTTTCATAAAAATAATTTAATTTTTAACCAAAATTATGAATCACCAATAAAAAATGCATTTCCTAATAAGCAGTTCAACTTTTGACCAAGTAGTTAAGTTTTCAATAAAAAAAAATAATTCCGAACGAAAAATATAATAGTTGATATTTGATACTTGAATCCTCAATCAAAACAGATTGATTTTTCACTAGAAATCAAAAAAGATAAAACTTCTACAAAAAAAAAATATTTTTAACCAAGAAAGATTTTTCAATCAAAAGTGAAAAAAAAATTCAAGTAACTTATCAAATTTTCAAGCCAATGAGACAAATTTTCCACAAAGCAGTTGAATTTTCCAGCCAAAAATATGCTTTTTTAACGAAAAAGTTAATTTTTAATCAAATGGGGAAATTTTTAATCTAGAAAGATGAATTTAGAACCAATCAGACTAATTCTTACCGAAAAATCAAATTTAACCCATACAGTTGCATGTTTAATCGAATAGTTGAATTTCCAACAAAATACTTAAATTTTAAGCAAAAAAGTTAAATTTTGAACAAAAATTGTGAATCATCAATACAAAAAAAATGAATTTTGTACGAAGAAGTTCAACTTTCAACAACGTAGTTGAATTTTTAGTCAAAAATGATTAATTTTGAGCGAAAAACATAATAGTTGATATTTCAAGCAAAAAAGATTTTAATTTAAATGAATAACAGTTGAATTCTTATACAAAAAAAAAAAAAATTCACATGAATTAGGTTGAATCCTCAATAAAGACAGATTGATTTTCTACCAAAAACTTGCACTTTCAATCAAAAAAGATAAAACTTCTACCCAACAAGGTTAATTTTCAACCCAGAAAGATCTTTCATGCAAAAGAGAAAAAAAGTCAACCAAATTATTGAATTTTGAAGCCAAATAGACGAATTTTCTGCACGAAAATATGAGTATTAAACCAAAAAGTTTATTTTTAATTAAATAGTTGAATTTTTAACCTACGAAGATGAATTTGAACCATTTAGACTAATTCTTTTTAAAAAAACTCAAATTTAACCAAAGGCTGTTGCATTTTAAACCAGAGAGTTGAATTTCCAGAAAAATAATTTATTTTTCAAAAAAGAAGTTGAATTTTTAACAAAAATTATGAATCATCGATAAAAAAATTAATCTTTTAGAAAGAAGTTGAATTTTCAATCAATTGTATTTTTAATCGAAAAAGATTAATTCTGAACAAAAAATATAATAGTAGATATTTCAAGAAAATTTTTTTTTTTATTTCAATTGAAAAGGCAGTTTAATTCTTCCAAAAAATGAATTTTCATGCAGATAAGATTGATTTTTCACTAAAAACTGGCACTTTTGATGAAAAAATAAATATTCTACAAAAGAAGATGAATCTTCCACCAAGGAATATATTTTTCACTCAAAAGAGAAAAACAATGTCAACTAAATGATTAAATTTTCAAGCCAAACGGATGAATTTTTCACAAAAAAGTTGAATTTTGCACTCAAAAATATGAATTGAGCATCCTCATTCCAGAAGACACTTAGCTGTGTCGTT
>CAKNXH010079922.1:0-12450 GCA_932178445.1 Andricus quercusramuli | reverse complement strand
TCTAAAATTGATAGTTTTTCCACAAAAAATTAAAAACTAAAAATTTTCATTTTACGGAATTTGTTATTAATAATTACGCAAATTGTTACTCAATGTCTCATATTCAGCTTTTTAATCACTGTTAGTTTGTTGTCGGATAATTTCAGTGAAAAACGCCCCTTTCGTATGGAAAAATGATCAATATTAGCTTTTGTGTGGTAAATGTTTATAACAATCACATACATTAATTTTTGAATAATCCGTTTGTTAATTATCGCAAGAAATATTATTCAAATAATAATAATAGAAAAACTATTTTTCCTACGAGTAAATGGAAATTTGGGACATTTGTTTACATAAATTGTTATCAACAATTTATAATATTCATGCTTAATATAGCTCGAAGTATATAAATAACTTAAAAAAAAATTTCAAATTACTTTTCAGTCGGACGAATCAACTTAGTTATAAGAAAATCACATTTGTTGAGAATTTGTTCAAAAAAATGTCTATAAAAACAATAAATGTTAACTTATTCTACTTTTTTGTTATAAATAATGAATCTTATAGAAAACTGTAGCAGCTAGCGAGAAACCAATAATTTTAACTATGAGAAAAAAACTATTAAGGAATTGTTTATAAAAATTGTTAATAATAATTAGGCTGAATATTATTGAAATTATTTCTATTTGATGAGTGCCGATTTAATAATTTCAGCTAATAGTAAGTTTCTTTCTGTATTTTTTCTTGAGATAAAAATTTACAAAGCTTAAATGGCCAATTTTGTCACTATATTGTTTAAAATTTTTCGTTTAAAATCAAACTATTCCAGTTGAAGGTTCATAATTTTAGTTGAAAACTTATCTCTTTCTTTGAAAATGTAACTATTTTTCATTTAAGTTGAAAATTAAAGTCTTTGGTTGAACATTAATTTTTTCACTAAAAATTTAATCAGTCAATTTCCGGTTGACTTTTTATCTTCCTTAGTTGGAAATTCGCCTTATTTTTGTAGAAATAAATCTTCTTCTTTGGAAATTAATTTTTTTAGTTTAAAAATTCAGCTATTCCAGCTGAAGCTTTATGATTTCAGTTGAATATACATAACTTTGGTTGAGAATTCATTTTTTAAAGTGAAAATTTAACTATTCCATTTTTGGTTTAAAACTGATCTTTTTTAGTTCAAAGTTCATCTATTTGGTTGGAAATTTGTCTGTTAGTTCCAAATTAATCTTTTTCGTCGAAAATTCAATTGTTTGGTTCATAATTAATTTTTTTAAATTGAAGATTCATCATTAGAGTTGAAAATTCATCTCTTTGCTTGACAAATAAACTTTTTTAGGTGAAAATTTGTATTTTTGGGTATAAATTAATCTTTTTGGTTGAAAGTGATTATTATATTTAAATTCAACTATTTCAGTTGAAGATTTCTCTCACTGGTTGAAAATTTTTGTTTCTGGTTTAAAATTGAACTATTTCAGATGAAGATTTAAAATTTTAGTTGAAATTTCATCACTTTGCTTGAAATTGTAAGTATTTTTTTTTAAATAATTTTTTTTTGAGTTAGCTTTTATGTGTGTAAAGTAATTCATTCAACTGAAAATGTTACTAATTCCAATTAAAAATTCATATTTTTTGTTAAAAATTCTTCTGTTTGGTAGGACAATAATTTTTTGAATAAATGATATGAAATTTTCAACTATTTCAGTTGACAATTCATTGTTTTTGTTGAAAACTCATCTTTTTGGTTTAAATTTAACCGTTCCAGTTGAAAATCCATCATTTTGGTTTAAAATGCATGGCTCATGTTGGAATTTGAACTATTTTTTTGAAAATCTTTTTTTTTCTTTTTTTTTTTGAAAATTAATTTTTGGAAGAAAAAGTTTATCTATTCTTTTTTTTGTTCGAAATTGATATTTTTAGTGGAAAGTTTAAGTATTTGTTTCAAATATGAAAATATGAATGTTACTTCTAGTTGACCAGGAAAACCCGGAAAATGACCGTGAAGTTGAAATCGTACGCCGAATCACCACCCTGATTATTTTTAAACAAACTAGAAATAATAAAAATATAAATCTTTTAAACATTTTTCAATATTATAGTATATTAATAGTACCTATATATTTACTAATATGTAATATTTCACATATATAATATATAAATAGTTTCAAACAAAAATATAATAGTTATATTCTCAGTTATAATAATTAACTTTCAAACAAAATAGAATAAATTTTCAAGAAAGAGTTCAATTTTCAACCACAGAAATTAATTTTCCACAGAGTAGTTCAACTTCACGAAGTAATTGAATTTTCAACAAAAAAATATCAATTCTTAACGAAAAATGTAAAAGTTGATGTTACAACCAAAAACAAATTTTATTTCAAATTAAAAACAGATAAACGTTTATTTTTCAGCCTGCTGGCCTTAAAAAATTGACTTGCTTACACATCCATTTTTTACAGAATTTCATTAAAACTAACCCTTAAGAACTAACATCCATCCATTCCTTATCTCTAAGCCGCACGCTCGTATCGCCTTGCCTTCCTCGCTTCGCCTCGCCTCGCTCGCATGTCCCTACTTTTTCGCATTACCTCGCTTGCCAACCTTTGTTTTCGCAGCTAATACCTATTACTTATCTACTATTTACAATATTTACATCTTACTTATATCTACTTTCTCTCCTATTTACAATCTTTCCTTCTCCACTCCTCTTCCTCCTTCCTTCTCTTCATCTCCATCTTACCCACCACTCCCTTCACCCATGCTACTGCCCTTTTTTCCCCCTTTTCATGCAACAATGCCTCCATGCTTATCTCACTTCTTTCCACCTCCCCGCACTCCTCCAGCCAGTGCTCCACTCTTGCATCCCCTTTTCCGCACAGTTCACACATCCTCTTCTCTCGAGAGAGCCAAAACCTATTGAAACCCTCCATACAACCACACCTCATCCTCGCTATAAGTTCCTGACTTCCTTTCTCTCCTTTCACACACAAATATTGCGCTCTTGCCCTTGGCATAATCCACACATAGTTCCCGTTAAATCTTGACTCTCTTATTCTCTCTTCCCCTTCTGTCTTCTCTCTCTCCATGCTGTTTTGCTTAACCAATTCATAAACCTTCCTTCCTTCCTCGTGCATCCTTCTCACTTCATCCATCTGCAATCCATTCATTCTAAAATACCGTTCCCTCTCCGCCTCCATCTTCCCACCACCTCCCCTGTTCTCCTTCTCCCACCAACACTCCCTAACCAGCCTACTTCCCCCCTCTTCCAAAAATTTCTCCTCATATTTACACGCCCGGCTCCCTGCTAGAATTCCTACACTCGTTCTCCCCGTCTCCCTCCTGACAATATAATTAGGCGTGTTCCTTGCCAACCCCAGGGTCCACTTTACATACCTCTCCTGCGTTCTATTTACCTCTTCACTTTCCTTCCACCCCCACACCTCTACCCCATACAATAGCACACTCATCACTAGTGAATCAAACAATTTCATTCTCCTTCCAAAGTCATCTGCGAATAACTTCATTCCCAACCCCCACACCTGCCTCATCACCACATTTGCCCTCCTCACTCTCTCTTTTATGTGGCCATCCACTCCCCCATTCCTTCGAAACACGAAGCCCAGGTACACAAACTCTTTAACCTCCTGTACCTCCTTTCCTTTCCACTTCCACTCCCTTCCCTTATCCCTTCCCCCTCCTTTTCTGAACACCATAACCTTGGACTTTTCCGCATTCAGCTAACCCCTTTTCATCCAGGTATCTTCTCAACCTCTTCATCATCTCCTTTAAGGCCTCCTCGCTGGCTGCCAGCAACACTATCAAATTAAAAACAGTCAAATCAAATTGAAAGAAGAAGAATTTTCAACAAAATAGTTAAATCCTAAAAGAAGATAAATTAATTTTCCACCAAACAATTGCATTTTTGACCAAAAAATATTAAAATTTCACCAAAAGAGATGAATATTCAAAACAAAATGACGATTTATCATGGAGTAAGTTGAATTTTTAACCAGGAAATATTTTTTAGTCAATACGGAAAAAAATTCATACAAAATGTTAAATTTTTAAACCAAAAAAAAAAAAATTTCTATAAAAAAGTTGAATTTTCAACTAAACAGTTGTATTTTCTACCAAAATAGTTGAATTTTCAAAAAAAACAACAATTTTCAACAAATGACATGCATTTTTAAACGAATAGTTAAATTTTCAACAAAATACATTAATTGCCGACTGGAATATTGTATTTTCAAAAACAAAAATTTTTTTCACTGAAAGAGATGAATATTTAGAACGAAAAGACAAATTTCGAAGAAATGAATCGTATTTCTAATAAAGAAAGATTTTTCAGTCAATAGGAAAGAAAAAAAATTCATTCAAAATGTTAAATTTGTAAGCCAAAAAGACGAATTTTTTACACACCCAAAAATTAGTTTTTTGAATGTCAACGTGAACCAATAAATTATTTCCTTTCAAATCAATTGCATTTGATTTCCCTTTGCATTTCGTATATGCGCAGGATATTGTGACCATTGAGAGATCATACCCCTATGCTTAAGGGACCAAAAACTAATTTTTTTCAAATTTCCGTTATAAAAATTGACACTTTTATTAAATCTGCGGAAAAAATATACTATTATGAAGTTAAGAGGAAATAAATGTTGACGTATTTCAGCATTTTCGTGAAAAAAATGTTTTATGGGTAAACTACCCCTCTATTCTATTTATTAAATTATTCACACAAAAAAAAATCTCAATTTTTTTTAATCCGATGATGCTACACTTTCGGTTCACACTTGAATATTCTAATCGAAGTTCGAAAAAAGTGGAATTCGCCCTTCTAAGAGGGTAAACTACCCTTAGGTTAGTTCCACTTTCAAATTTCATGCCACGCTCATTATTATTTGGAATAAATATTTGAATTGAGATGCAAAAAAATTGTGTTGATACTCGATATGTCAAATGGGTGGAAACAACCCCTAAAAGTCACCCCCCCCCCCAAATTTTAATTCATAACATTCCTGAATGACGCCTAATTAATTGTCAGGTATTTGGATTCAGTTACGTGTCTGTTCATAGCTGAAAATTAAAAAACTCTTCTTAAGAGTGACATTCAGGGGTAGTTTTCACCCCCTTGAACTTTCGAGTGGTAGATGAGAATAATACGCTACACAAATTAGTTTTGCATATCAATTTAAACATTTATTGAAAATAATAATGAGCATTGCATGAAATTTGAAAGTGGAACCAAAGTAAGGGTAGTTTACCCTCTTAGAAAGGCAAATTCCACTTTTTTTGCACTGCGATCACAATATTTAAGTGTGTACCTATCTCTCTAAAGTGTCTTACTATCGGTTTCCAAAAAAAAACTGAAATTGTTTTCTTATGCGAATAATTTAATAAATAGAATAGAGGGGTAGTTTAACCATTGAAGATTGTTTTCACAAAAATTCTGGAATACCTTGACATCAATTTTTCTTCCTTGAACATAGGGGTAGCATCCCCCAATGGTCACAATACACTGCACATACTCGAAATTCAATGTGAGATCTAATGCGATTGATTTGACAAAAAATAATTGATTGGTTTAAGTTAAAATTCGAAAAAATAATTTTGGGTGAGAGTGACTTTTTGTTTTTATTGTAAATTTAAAATCAGATTTCGAAAGTGTTTATTGTCTCTTCTGAAAAATTTCAATTTCATGAGTTAGATATTTTCTTATCGTTTCATATCCTTCATTAGATTACTTGTCTCGTTTCCAACGTGGAATTTAAGCATTCGAAATCAGTGAAAATCATGCCTTTACAGAGAAATTTAAAACAAAATTATTTAAAATTTCTACAATAGAGAAAGCGATGCGAGATTATATTTGTTTTATATTCCTTCGATTGCTTAATTCAGATTATATTTCTACACCATGATAAACAGGTGAACCAACAAAATTTTTTTATTGGTTTTGGGTGATTTGACGAAATATGAGTAATTTGGAGATTGATGTATGCTTCAGTCTCAAACAAAATTGAGCAATTCAAAAACAATGCTCTGAAATAAAAGAAGTCTTATTTGAAGAACATAAAATAATTTTAAATGTGAATCGTAGAATTCTTACTTCCTTACTTTTATAGTCATATATTAATGGAAATGATAACTCTGAATTTGATTTATTGAAGTTGAATGTTTGAAGTTTGACTAATGAAATAGTAACAATTTTGCATTTACTAAAGTCAAATCGTCAAAATTTTAACTAATTTTTCAGTGAGGGGTTGACCACTCGAGTTTTGAGTATACACTAGTTTTCGCAGATTTCAATAAATTTGTTAACATTTTTTTCAATTTTCAGAATGTTTTCAATGATTAAACTAACATTTTTAAGATTCTACCAAAATCCAAAGAATTTCAAAGGTTATGGAAAAGCTCAAAGATTTTAAAGATTTCACAAAAATGTCAATAACTTCACAAAGATTTGACAGATTTCAAAAAATTTCAAATTTGAAATTTGAAGAGTTAACAAAAATTCTTGAGATTTTACAAATTTCAAACATTTGAGAAGATTCGAAAGGTTTAAGACATATCACAAAAATTGGAAAAGATTTTATAGAAAATTTTATATTTGTCTGAAAGTTTTCAAAGCTTAAACACAGATTTTACAGACTTTCGAGAATTTCACAAATTTCAAAGATTTAAAAATATTTAAAAAACTTCACATATTTCACAAAATTATCAAGATTTCACAAAGGTTTCATTAAAATTTTTTAATTTTTCAGAAAATTTTCGATGATTTAACAAAGCTTTTAAGGATTTCCAAGATGTCACCAATTTCAAAGATTTAAACAGATTTGAAAAATTTCTGAGATTTCACATAGATTAAAAAATATTCCACAGATTTTAGTGATTTCGTAAGGATTTTAAAGATTCAATCAGGATTTCCAAGATTTCATAAATTTCAAAGATTTCACAAAGATTTCGATATCAGAGATTTCACAAATATTTTTAAATAGCTCAAATTTGTTAGAAAGAATTCAAAGAGCAAATAATATTTTAAAGATCTAATCAAATTTCCGGAAATTTCAAAGATTACAAAAATTATAAGAGACTTCAAAGATTTTCAAAGATTTAATAAGAATTTTCAATATTTTTAAGATCTGACCAAAAGATTTCACACAAATTAAAAAAGATTACAGAAAATTCAGAGATTTCACAAATATTTTTAAAAATTTCATAAAAATTTGTTTACTCTTCAGAAATTTTCCAATCCAAAATTCGAAAGTTTTTACCAATATTTCTCAGATATCACAAATTTAAAAGATTTAAAAATATTTCCAAGATTTCAGAGATTTAACAGAGATTCTAAAAGATTTCCTAAAAAATCTCAATTTGTTAGTAAGTTTGTAATTACGAAACAAAGATTTTAAAGGTTCAACCAAGATTTCCAAGATTTCACGAATTTCAAAGATTCAAAAATCTTTAAAAGGTTTCAGATATTTCACATAAATTTCATAGATCTAACAAGAATTTTAAATATTTCCCAGATGTCACCAATTTCAAAAATTTAACAAGATTTGAAAGCACGAAAATTTCAAAATATTTCATAAACAAATATTAATTTGTCCGAAAATTTCCAAACATTTTAAAGATTTAAGCAAGTTTTCACAAATTTCAATGATATAAAAATATTTCAAAGATTTCACAAATATTTCATAAAAATTTGAAAATTTTCAGAAGGACTTAGAAGATTTGACAAAGATTTCCCATATTTAAGCAAGATTTCCAAGATTTCAAACATTTCAACGATTTTGAAAGATTTCATGAAAAAATGTTCATTTTCCGAAGGTTTCCATACATAAAACAAAGATTTTAAAGGTTTAACCAAGCTTTCCAAGATTTAATAAATTTCAAAGATTTAAAAGCATTTCAAAGATTTCAGATATTTCACAAAAATTTAATAGATTTCGTAAATATTTTATAACAATTTTTTCAGTTGTCATCAAATTTTCGAAGATTTAACAAGTATTTAAAATATTTCCGTAAGATGTCATCAATTTCAAAGATTACAGAGATTTAACAAAGATGTCAAAAGTTTCACAAAGATGTCAAAATGTTTCTTTAAAATATCGAATTTCTCAAAAAAGTGGCGAAAATTTAACAAAGATTTTGAATCTTAACTAAGATTTTCTAAATTTCACAAGTTTCAAAAATTTAAAAAGGATTTCAAAGATTTCACAAAAATTTGAAATATTTTTCAAAGCTTTCAAAAGATTTGTCAGAAAGGTTTCAACAATTTATCAAATATTTCCAAGATTTCACAAATTTCAATAATTTAAAAAGATTTCAAAGATTTTAGATACTTCATAAAAATTTTAAAAAATTTTCTAATTCGGGAATTTTTTCATTCGACAATTTTTCAGTTCGGAAATTTTATTATTCGGAATTTTCCTATTCTTTAATTCAATTAAATTTAGTTGTGTACTTAATTTGTTGATTAAGTCTATAAACGCGTCATGCTAATAGAGACGGAGAAGGAGCCCTGATAACGCACAATTACTACAATTACACAATTACAATTAATTATTAGTTAATTTTTTAATTAAATCAAATTAAAACTTTAAAATTGAAAATTGATAGTCTGATTCAATTAAATTTAATTACTTAGTTAATTAAGTCTATGAAAAAGTCTTGCTGGTGAAGATGAAGATTCACAAGTTTCTTATTGTGACCTTGTTATTGTTTCAATAAAGTTAAACATCTTGCGAAATCCCCTTCTTTTATTACTCGAAAAAATTGAAAAAACTTTAAAATAACAAAGGCTGGGCATCATTTTATCTTTACTGTTTGATTGTTAAATAAGACTTATATTTTTAAAGGATTTTTACTAATATGTGATTACTTGTGGCAATATACTCATAATCATTTAATTTACAAATATTAAAGAGAGAATAAACACGAATATGGGTTTATGACCTGATTCGAGCCAAATGTACATAACGATTTGAGTAATTTTGAGATTCGGTGATAATTCCGATTCTTAAAAGGAAAAAATAAAATATTAGTTGCTCGTATGTAATATTAAAATACGTAGTTTTCTCTCATTCGAGAAAATGAAATCCATATTTGCGATTCTGCTTCTTGCCCTTGCCGTTTTTTTCAATTCTATTGGTAAATATAATAACATCTAATAATATATGTGTAATATTATTCAAGAATTTTTCAATTATTACTGTGAATCTCAGAAATATTTTTTATCTGAAGTTCAATAAAAGCGTTGTAAACAATTGCAACGTTTTTATTTAACTTCAAATAAAAAATGTATCTGGGATTTATTGTGATATCGTGAAAAACATGATCATTTGATCAATGTTAAATTGATGTCGTATAATTGGTTTTAAAATTGTTTTCATACAGAAGAGAAGGTCTTGAAAACACAAACTTCGAAATGTTGCTTATTACAATCTTAAATTAATGAATATTTAAATCGATTTTTTAATTTCAAAAACATGATTTTTGAAACTTTAATTTCAAAATTGATGAGTTATGATCGAATTTTCTTTAACTTTTGTTGAAATAATTTTTAACTTACTAACTTTAATTCAATTCCACTATATTCAATTTTAATTAAGTTTTATACATTCTGCTCAAATTCACAAAAATGTATAAAATTTTGTGTGCCAGTTTCTTTTGACCTTAGAAAAATTTTAGAACTAAAGATTTTTCAAATTTGTTTACAATCTAAAATTCTTAGTGTTTCAACTAAGATATTTAGCTTTTTGTTCTCCACTCTCTCAATACTGTTTTAAGTTGAATGGTCGTTTGTAGAAAGGTTCCAAATGATTAAAACAGCGACAGTTAAAAAAAAAAACTATTTTCCATAAAATGCGCAAGATATGAAAAAAGTTTATAGAGTTAATTTGTTCCTCTTAAAATGCCCTACCCGTTTCGCTTTTCGATACTTCGCATCATTTTTTAAGTTTTGTATCTTATTATGGACTTCTTAAAAAAATAAGTTTCTTTTTTTAATCTCATTCAAGTTTGAGGGAGTATCACTTTCTTCCTCTATAGAGGGGCTGAACGTTTTTAAAGTTTAAAAAATTAAAAAATTTGTTTTATAAGTTCAAAAAATATTGTGAATGTTTTATGTGTACAGTTTTCGATAAAAAAATAATGAAAAAATAAATCGTAGCCCCGGGCAGAAAAACTTATAGTTTCGGTCGGGTGACGTTTCGTCGTACTACTTTCCAAGGAGGGGAAGTAAGGGGAAATTATGGGAGGGAAAGTAGGGTGAGTGACGGGAAATAAAGGAAAAAAATAGAGGAAATGAGGGGAAATGGGGGGAGTAAGGGGAGTGAGAGGAAATGAGGGGAAAGGAAGTAGGAAGAGTAGGGGAAAATAAGAGGGGAAGTAAGAGAAGTGAAGAAAAGTGAAAAGGCAAGGAGAAGTAGGAGAAACTTGGAGAAATAAAGTACCTTGAAGTAGGAGAAATTGGGGGCCTTGAAGTAGGGGAAGTAAGGGAAAATGAGAAATGGAGGTGCAGGGAAAACACGTGGAAATGAGAAATCGCGAAGTAGGGGAGGTAGAGAAGGTGAAGGAAAATGAGGGTGGAGGAGTAGGCGAAGTGAGGAGGAGGGAAGTATTAGGTGTGAGGGGAAATGAGGGTGGAGACGTAGAGTTAATGAGAGGATGGGAAGTAGTGGAATTGAGGAAAAATAAGAGGCTAGAAAAGTAAGGGAAGTGAGGGGAAGTGAAGGGACGGGAGGTAGGAAAATTGAGGAGGAATAAGGTGTGGGGAAGTAGTTAAAGTGAGGAGGGAAGGAAAAGTAGGGAAAATTAAGAGAAATAAGAGGCTGGCAAGTAGGAGCAGTGAGGGAAAATGAGTGATGGAGGAGTGGGAGTCAGGAGGGAAAATGAGGGGTGAGGGTGTAGGGGGAGCGGAGGAAGTGAGAAGGAAATGAGGGAAGAGAAAGTATGAGAAATGAGAGTGGGGGAGTAGGAGAACTGAGGGCGAATGAGGAACAGGAGAGTGATGAGAAATGAGGGGAGTGAAACTAGTAAAAGTGAGGGGAAATGAGGGTGAAGACGTATCGGAAATAAGGAGGCGAGAAGTAGAAAAAAGGGGGTGAGGTAGTGAGGGAAATGACAGGAAATTAGAAAAGATTTTGGGAATTGTTGGGAAATTAAGGGAGGGTGAGTAGGGGAAATGAAGGG
The DNA here is from genome assembly GCA_932178445.1 of Andricus quercusramuli. Lineage (NCBI taxonomy): Eukaryota > Metazoa > Arthropoda > Insecta > Hymenoptera > Cynipidae > Andricus > Andricus quercusramuli. Next base: position 1,275 of record CAKNXH010079922.1, on the reverse strand, counting down.
AGAGAAAGCACAGAAAGTGGAGAGAAAATGAGGGGTAGGGAATTACGGAAGTAAAAGAACGTGAAGTATGAAAATGAAGGGAAAGTTAGGGGATTGGAAGTAGGAAAAGTTAGTGAAAACGAGGGGAGGATCGTAGGAGAAATAAGGAAAATGAGGAGATGTGACGCAGGGAAATTAAGATGAAATTATTGAAGGGAAAGTAGATAAAGTGATGGGAAAATGATGAGAGCGAAGTATGGGGAAGTGAGGGGAAAATAGCAGAGGGGAAGTACGAAAATAGAGGAAGTGAGGCTAAGGGAAGCATGGGAAGTAGAGGAAGTGAGGAGAAGGAGGGGAGCGGTAGTAGGAGAATTAAGGATAATGAGAGTAGTGGAAGCAGGGGGAGTGAGAATTAAATTAGGGAAGGGCAATTAGGAGAAGTGAGGGAAAGCATGATGAATGGGGATGAGGGAGCTAGGGAACTGAGGGGAAATGAGAGAAAGGAAAGTAATGGGAAATGAGGGTAGCATAAGTAGTGAAAGTGAGCGAAAATGATGGTGAATATGTGGCGGAAATGTGAGGATGGGAAGTAGGAGGAATGGGGGTGTTAGGGTAAAGGAAATCAGGGGAAATGAGGGGAGATGACGTTTAGGAATTGTTTGGAAATTAAAAAAAGGGGAAATGAACGATGGGAAAGCAGAGGAAGTGAGAGGAATAAGGGAAATGAGGGGATGTGAAGTAGGAAAATTAAGGTGAAATTATTGAATGAAAAGTGTATAAAATTATTAGAAAATGATAGTGGGGGAGTGAGGGAAAGTGAAGGAAAAATAGAAGACGGGAAGTAGTTGAATAAAGGAGAATAAAGTGAAATAAAGGGAAATAAGCATAAGGAAAGTGTGGGAAGTGGAGGAAGTGAGGGGACGTGAGGGAAGCGGAAGTGAGAGTAGTCAGGGGAAATTAGGAGTGAGGAAGTGAAAGAATTGAGGTTGAAATGAGAGGTGGAAAAGTAGAAAAAATGAAGGGAAATGAGGAGAGTGGAAGTAGAAGAAGTGTGAAGAAATGAGGGGTGGGAAGTAAGGGGAAGTGAGGAGTGGTAAATTAGGGGGGAGGTTGGGTAGGAGAAATTAGTGAAAGTAGGAGAAGTATGGGAGAATAAGGGACGTTAAGTATGGGATGTGAAGGGCAATGGCGGAGGAGAAGTAAGGGGAAATGAGAGGAGTGGAACCATTGCAAGTGAGGGGAAGAAAGTCGAGAAATTAGGAGAAATGATTAGAAATGTGTGTGAGTAGAGGTGGG
>CAKNXH010079921.1:0-19069 GCA_932178445.1 Andricus quercusramuli | reverse complement strand
CATATAATTAGATTTATTATAATATTAGCAACTATATCGCCTATATAAACAGAAAATTTGTGTAAATCCACACAAAAAATCGTTTTTTGTTGATATTTAGATTTTCTGCAAGCCCCATGAAATTTAACATGTATTTCCCATAAAAAAATACATTTTTGTAAATTTGATCAAGAATCGTTAATATTGAGTATATTGAGTTCAAAATCAACATTTCTCTTTCCAATTCACCATAAAATATGAATAAAAAACTACTTTTTCAATTTTATGCCCATAAATCTGTTTTATAAGGTATTACTTAGTAGTGATAATAGATGTTTGAATACATTTTTTTAACAATAATCAATAGCTAACAAAATTTAAAAGAAATATTTGTTTACACAATTACGTTCGGTGATGTGCATCAATTCTTGGCTTACTCTAATGAAAAATTGACAAAAGCGGAAAATTTGAGAGAAAACAGCAGTTTTTTGATATTATTATTCAGAGAGAATATTAATAAATATAATAATGAATTGTTTGAGAAATTATCTTTATTCACTTAAATTGAATATTACCTTACTCTAAATGTAAAAGGGGCCAAAAATGGGAAAATACTTAAAAAATTGCAACCGTCTGGCATTATTCTGAGAGAATATTATTATATATAATAATAAATGGTTCAAACAATTATTTATTGTTTTGTTTTGAACTTGCCTTGCCTTAGGTGGCTTGACAATCTAGTTTAATTTTCCTTAAAAATGTTTCGAATAGTTGAGGTTAAAAAAGGAACACAGATTTCGGGGAAAAAAGCCTGTTACGGCATAAAAACCCATTTATTGAATCAGAAAAATTTGCAATTGAGAACATCCAAAGGGGAATCGTGACAAGAAGACATTTTAATCACCCTATGAAACCGAAAACCCGAGAAAACCGGCGTTGGCGTCGCGCGCGTGGTCGATTGGATTTTATTTTGACTCGCTAGGGAGTCTCCGATCGCGCTGAGTCGATCGAAATCCCGCTTTCACAGATGGAAAGGGGATCAATAAATTTGTCGGTTCGCGGACGGAACCTCCAATCGCGCTGAGTCGATTGGACTCCAGCTTTCACTCGTGGAAAGTGGAAAATAAAACGCACGAACTGCGTACAATAACGAACGGACGCGCGAGAGCTCTCTACGGACCGATCGATAAGAGCCAAGTGACCACTGCGCCGAGCCAAACGCCGTTCTCGCGCATACACCCATCCTTTCACTCGTACTCTCGCCCGCTCCCATCTACATTCCGGTCGAACTCGCGCGAATTCGACGCGTTCAAACTTGCATGACAATGCTCGCTTGATTTCAACCTTATGTTACGACGTAACATTTATTTTGAATTTAGCTCACTATTGTCTCACTTTTACTAAAAAGTTGAAAATGAGTTGAATAATTCGAAAAAAAACCGCGACTTTTTAACTCTATTTTAAGAGAAAATTGCTTACGGATGCTTTTGGGACCCTATAAAATAGAATTATGTGGGCGATATTCTAAAAGTCATTTTTAATTCGTATTCTATGGATAATTATGAAAAAAATCCTAATTATCGACTTGAATCATCTTATATTGACGATTATGAATAAAATTTACAAAAACGTTCTATTTTTTTTCTGCGAAATACGTGCTATACTCCATGGGGCTTGCGAAACATTCAGAGAAAAAGTTGTCTTGAAACAAAAGAAAATTTTCGCTGCAAAATGATTCCTGTTAAGACCAGAAAATTCTCTCAAACTTCAATTTTAAAAGGAAATTCCATTTACGTCAAGAAACATCCTTTTGTCACAAAAGGACATTTCTCTGAGTGAACCTCTAAACATATTTTGTTTTTAAAAAGAAAAAAAAAACACATTAATTTTATTTCGGAATTCAAACAAATTTTGGGGCAATACAAAAACAATTTCGAGAAAGGAAATTATAAAATGGATATTTTAGCAACAATACTGGCGTCAGTGAATAAATAATCAAGGCACAATTAGATCTACGAACCCCTAATGAATTAAATTGTACATTTGATCAATAATAAGACTCTAATGAGGTTCAAATTTATTCAGAAAAAAAGATCTCTCTCCTCTCGCTCCACTGGGATTTCAACACCAGATCAACTGATTTCCGGTCAGGTGCTCTACCAATTGAGATACAGAGAGATCAGAGAAAGATACTGTTTTTCTGATATACGCTTATTTAGCAAGGTTCAATAATCACAATCAATAATCACAATCATTATTTTTAAATAGGAATCTGTATTATCATCGGAGGTTATAATTATCGATCCGTTGAGAAATCCAATCACACGTACTGTGAATAATGGAAATCTACAATATCGATCAGAGATAAAATCCTCTAATACGGAAAAATTATTTCGTCATTACAGACTAGATGGAGATATAAATTAAAATTTATTAAATTCAAATTTATTCAGAAAAAAAGATCTCTCTCATCTCGCTCCACTGGGATTTGAACACCAGATCAACTGATTTCCGGTCAGGATTATAGAAAGTTATAACAATTGGAATTTCATTGGTTTTCACCTTTTCTTCTTCTAGTTTTCGGTCCTGACTAAATAAAAATGAAAACGGAAATCAAAACAGTAAATAAAGTAGTCAGTTTAAGGCTGGTTCTGACTTAAATTAAAAAGCTCAGAAACGGGAAAATAAGCACTTCCGGAATTGTAAGAAAGTCCTGTCGGTGGGATAATATCCGCGACCGGTTTAAAATTTTCAATCTGTGGATATTATCTAAAATATCTAAAAATTAGGCAAATTGGATTTAAAAAATAAATGCAGACCTCTCTAATTGTGTCTTTCAAGCCAAGGTTTACAAGGTGTCAACAAGTCAATGCTCTCTATAAAAAGGTAATGTGCTGTATCATTTAATTCCACATCTAAACCTACATACACACGCATAATGTTATTGTATGTTCTATTTCAATTCCTGATATGAAAAATATGTTTTTAACCATTTACATCTCCACAATTCAGTTTAAACCAAAACACGGAAATCCATTCAATAATCAGAAACGCCTAAAATAATAAGGCAGAAGATATACCCATAAATATTAATATACAAATTTAAAAAAAATGAATTCTCAACTGAAAAAATCAATTTTAAAACAGAAATGCAATCGTTTAATTTTCAGTTCGAATAATTAATTTCGGATAAAAGAACGAATTTTCAACAAAATACCTGAATTTTTAACCACAGAAAATAATTTTTAACAAAATAGTTCAAATTTTGAGCCAGGTAATTGAATTTAAAGGAAAGATCAATTCTTAATCAAAAGTGTAATGGTTGATATTTCAACCATAAACTACTTCAAACTTGCCTTTACAAAAAGTTGAATTTAATCAAACTAGCTGTGATTTCGATCAGCATTAGTTATTTTTTTCAATAATAGAAAATACAAATTCTTAATTTTGCTCAATTTAAAAATAGGAATTTGCAAGAAATACAAAATTACAAAATAATACTAAAAATTTGTAAATATAAAGAGAAATCAGGCAAATCAAATTTTGTATTCGAATTGATAATTTTTTGAGCTGGAAGAGGGAAGGGAAAAGTTCTGTCACACCCTATCCCTTTCCCAGCTTAATGATTTCTTCACAAAAATCGTCAGAATTACTCAATTTGAAAATTTATGATCAAAAAGTCTTTTCTATTCATGCATCAACTTTAATTATGTCGATGAAAAAAGTTTTTCTGTTTGAAACAACTGACTCAAATATTATAAATGAGCATAACTTCCTTAATCTTCAATAAAATGTATTAATATTATAGACCAATGGATTTTCCTCGAATCAAGGAACCTTTTCCGTTCTTGCATCAATTTTGAATTACGTTAATGAAAAAAGTTTTACCATATAAAATCGTGTTTTCAAATACTATGCATTACTAAAGTTTCCTTACTCTTCAATAAAGTGTATCAATGTTATAGGTAAATCGATTCGTCTCGAATCAACACAACTTTTCTATTCTCGCATCAACTTTAAATTATGAGAATGAGAAAATTTTTACTATAAAAAACGATTTTGAAAATATATAAATTACCCTAACTTCCCCACTCTTTAATAAAATGTATTAATATTATAGGTCAATCAATTCGTTTCGAACAAGGAATCTTTCATATTTTTGCACCAACTTTGAATTAGGTTCATGAAGAAAGTTTTACTATAAAAACCCGATTTTTGAAATATTCAAATTACCATAAATTCCCTACTCCTTAATAAAATATATGTCCATCATAGGTCAATCTGTTCGTTTCAAACTAAGTAATCTTTTATACCCTTGCATCAACTTTGAATTAAGTTGAAGAAAAAAGTTTTACTACAAAAGCCGTATATGCAAATATTATGCATTACCATAGCTTCCTTACTCTCCAATAAAATGTATTAATATTATAGGTCAATCGACTCGACTCATATCAACACATCTTTTCTGTTCTTGCATCAACTTTGAATTATTTTAATGAAAAATGTTTTACTTTAAAAACCCGATTTTCAGAATATATGAATTACCTAAATTCCCTGCTCTTTAATAAAATGTATTAATATTATAGGTCAATCGATTTGTGTCGAACTAGGAAATCTTCTATATTTTTGCATCAATTTGGAATTATGTTGAAGAAAAAAGTTTTACTATAAAAAACCGTATTTGTAAATATTATGCATCATCATAGCTTCCTTATTTTTCAATAAAATGTATCAATATTGTAGGTCCATCGATTCGACTCAAATCAACACATCTTTTCTATTCTCGCATCAACTTCAAATTATGAGAATGAGGAAATTTTTACTATAAAAACCGATTTTCAAACTATATAAATTACCATAACTTCCCTACTCTTCAATAAAATTTATTGATATTATAGGTCAGTGGATTTGTTTCGAACCAAGAAATCTCTTATATTGTTGCATCAACTTTGAATTATGTTGAGGAAAAAAGTTTTACTATAAAAAAACGTATTTTCAAATATTATGCATTACCATAGCTTCCTCACTCTCCTAAAGAATGTATCAATATTATAGGTCAATCGATTCGACTCGAATCAACACATATTTTATGTCCTTGCATCAATTTTGAATTATGTTAATGAAGAAAGTTTTACTATAAACCCGATTTTAAAAATATTCAAATTACCATAAATTCCCTACTTTTCAATAAAATATATGTCAATCATAGGCCAATCTATCCGTGTCAGACTAAGAAATCTTTCATATTCTTGCATCAACTTTGAATTAAGTTGAAGAAAAAAGGTTCAATATAAAAATCCGTATTTTCAAATATTTTGCATTACCATAACTTCGTCACTCTTCGATCAATTTAATAATATTATAGGTCAACCGATTTGATACGATTCACCTCATCTTTTCTGTTCATGCATAAACTTTGAATCATGTTAAGGTAAAATGTTTGACTATAAAAAATCGATTTTCAAAATATATAAAATAACATAACTTTCCTACTCTTCAATAAAATGTACCAACATTATAAGTCAACCGATTTGATTCGATTCACCACATATTTTCCTTTCATGCATCAACTTTGAATTATGTTAATGAAAAATGTTTTACTATAAGAAACCGTATTTTCAAATATTATGCATTACCATAGCTTCCTTACTCTTCGATAAAAAGGAATAATATTATAAGTCAATCGATTCGACTCGATTTAACACATATTTCCTGTTCATGCGTCAACTTTGAATTACGTTAATGTAAAATGTTTTACTATAAAAAATCGATTTTCAAAATACATAAAATAACATAACTTTCCTACTCTTTAATAAAATGTACTATTATTATAGGTCAATCAATTCGTATCGAAGAAGGAATCTTTCATATTCTTGCATCAACTTTGAATTATGTTGAAGAAAAGATTTTTACTATAAAAAACCGTATTTTCAAATATTAGGCATTACCATAGCTTCCTTACTCTTCGATAAGGCGTTATGATATTATAGGTCAACCGATTCGATCCTATTCACCTCATCTTTTCTGTTCATGCAACAACTTTGAATTATGTTAATGAAAAATGTTTTACTATAAAAAATTGATTTTCAAAATATATACAATATATTAACTTCCCTAATCTCTAATAAAATTTAATAATGTTATAGCTCAACCGATTTGATTCGATTCACCACATCTCTTCCCTTCATGCATCAACTTTGAATTATGTTAATGAAAAATGTTTTACTAAAAAAACTGTATTTTCAAATATCATGCATAACCATAGCTTCCTTACTCTTCGATAAAATGTAATAATATTGTAGGTCAATCGATCCGAATTGATTTAACACATCTTTGCCGTTCATGTATCGACTTTGAATTATGTTAATAAAAAATGTTTTACTATGAAAAATCGATTTTAATAATATACAAAATATCATAGCTTCCCTACTCTTTAATAAAATGTACTAATATTATAGGTCAAACGATTCTTTTCGAACCAACGAATCTTTCATATCCTTGCTTCAACTTTGAATTATGTTGAAGAAAAGATTTTTACTATAAAAACCCGTATTTTCAAATATCATGCATTACCATAGCTTGCTTACTCTTCGATAAAATGTGATAATATTATAGATCAATGGATTCGACTTGATTCACCACATCTTTCCTGTTCATGCATCAACTTTGAATTATGTTAATGAAAAATGTTTTAAATGAAAAACCGATTTTCAACATATTATTGAGTGATAAAAAAACGCTACGAATATTTTCATTAATCCTTTGCTCGGTTTCAGGATATTAGTGAGGAAAATAGGCCTTGAAAATTTCATCAATTTATCGGCAATCGTTTTCAAGTTATCGTTTTCACAAAAAAGTGTGACATCCACACACACACATCCGGACAGTTGCTTAGAACATTGTATCAGACATTTTTAGGCTGTGAAAGGTTTAATTAAATGAATTAAAATTTTTTGGAAAATGTTACCATTACAAAGATTCCTCTATGAGGAAGCAAAAAGACAAATTTTCAACAAAAAAGTTGAAGCCAAAACCAAAGTAGATTAATTTCTCACAAAAGAGATGAACATTCAAAACGAAAAGACAATATTTCCAGAAATGAGTTGAATTTTCAACTAAGAGAGATTTTTTAGTCAATGAAGAAGAAAAAAATTCACCAAATGACACTGCTCTAATCAGATCACTTGATTTGCATTACAAATCTTCAGCCTGAGATAATTGAATTATAATAATGAATTTAATTTATCTTTTTCACAAATAGTTGAATTTCAAACTAAAAATTATAAATATTTAACCAAAAACAAAATCAGTGAATTCTCAGTTCAAGTAACTAATTTTCAACCAAAAAGAATAGAAAGTTCAACTTTTAGCCAAGCAATTGAATTTTCAACAAAAAAGGATCAACTCTGAACAAAAAATGTAATAGTTGATATTTCAACCAAAAAGATTTTAATTTTTGATTTAAAGCATTTTAATTCGACAAAACAAGACGATTTTTCAAGAAAATACGGGTATCCTAAACCAAAAACTTATTAATTTTCCATCCAACAGTGGCCTTTTTAACAATGAAATGTTGAATTTTCAAGCCTAACAGAGGGTTTAGAGAAAATCTTACAGTATCTTACATGGGGCGAGGGGAGGGGATTTCATAAAAACACCATAAGTTATTTTTTGGCGATCCCTCAATAGAATTAGAATAGTTTAATTAGCCCAGAACTACTAAACTACAAAAAAGCAAATTACGCAGTTTTGTTCCAAACACAACTGACCTACTCAGTACAGAGTTACTTATTCAAAATACCCCTTCCATCATTCAGTATGGGCTCCCTGATATTTCGAGACTGACTTTTTGTTTTTATTTTGGATTGAAAATCTGATTTCGAAAGTGCTTATTGTTTCTCCTGAAACGCGTTTAGCTTGTGAGATAGCTATTCTCTTATCGTTTTACACACATTATTCGATTACTCGTCTTGTTTCCAACCTGCGATTTAAGCATTCGAAATAAATCAAAACCATGACTTTGCAGAGAAGTTAAAAAGATTTTTATTATAAATTTTTACAATGGAGAAAAAGATGCGAGATCATATTAGTTTTATATTGCTGTCGTTACATTATTTGAATTATCTTCAATTTCCTCTTATTTTTTTATTTTTTATTTGTTTTTTAGGAATTACAATAGGAGCATTTCGTGGTGGTTGTCCAAATTTGATCGTTGAATTCTTGTTTTATTTTCAGGAATTCTATACATTGACTTGATTATTGGACATTAAATGCCAAACCATGATGAGTTATATAATTATATAATAAAATATTTAATCCAACTTTATTTTGGAAAGTTTGGTGGAGGTATACTTCCCGAGAGAACTCCATAGCTTCGACTGGGTTTAGATTCCTTGAATGGAGCAGGAGGTGTTGATTGTAATGTTTTGATTGGTGAATGTGGAGGAGTCTTGTATGAAGCCAAATTAACATTATCTGCATTTTGAAGTCCATTTTTGGTAGGACTGCTAAAGCTCGGTGAAGATCTGGTTGGCGAAGGATACCTTGAACTAGGTATATGAATAGGACTTGGTGAATACGGTGGGTAGTAGGTCCCTTTGTATAATTTTCGCTCGTGGGGGGGTGGTCTCATCTGCACACTCAGTTCTGTAACCAAAAAAGGTTATAGATTTCAAAAAAAGTCAACAAAATTTCTGCCAGCTCAATCATAGAATACGGCTATTATATAAACAGGTGACACAACATATGTTCTTATTAGGTTTGGTTGATTTGACGAAATATGAATAATTTTGTGACTGGTGAATGCTTCAATCTCAGACAAAATTGAAAGATTGAAACATAATGATATCAGAAATTAAAAAAAATTTATTGGCAGAACTTAAAATAATTCAAAAGTGAGTGTAGTAATGGTGCGTTATCATTTCAAAATAAATGGACAATTATTAAGGGTCGTTAAGGACATTTCAAATTTTTCAGAAAGGTTTCCAAGATTTAGAAAAGTTTTTGAAGATTTAACCAAGATTTCGAAAATTGCAAAGATTTAAAACGATTTCATAGATTTCAGTGACTTCACAAAGTTTTCGTAAAAATTGCAAATTTGTCAGATAGGCTTAAAAAACTTAACAACAATTTTAAAGATACCACAATAATTTTTTAATTTGTCAGAAATTTCCCGAACATTTAACAAAGATTTTAAAGATGTGGAAATTTACATCAAAGGTGTAAAAAGTTTTGAAAGAATTAAACCAAGGTTCCAAAATTTCCAATATTTTAAAAATTTCAAAGATTTCAGATATTCCACTAAAATTTCATAATTTTTTTTTTACTTTTTCAAAAAATTTCCGAATGTTTAACGGAGGCTTCAAAGGTTTCCAGGATTTTAAAAATTTAACAAAGATTTAAGAAATGTAAACAAGATTTCAAAGATTTCTCAAATTTTGAAGATTCCAAAGTATTTCAGAAATTTCACAAAGATATCAAAAATTTTACACAGATTTAATAAAAATTTAAAACTTGTCAGAAAAATTTCACAACAATTTCAAATTCATCAGAAAGGTTTCGAAAATTCAACAAAGTTTTAAAAGATTCAAACAAGATTTCGAAGATTTCACAAATCATTATTACATGTATTATTATATTATTATATTTACCAATAGAATGCAAGAAGACCGCAAGGGCAAGGAGCTGTACAACGAATATGGACTTCATTTGAAAGATTTCGAAGATTTAACACAGACTTTTAGGATTTTTAAATGTTTACAAATTTCAAAGCATTAAAAAGATTTGAAAAATTTCAGAGGTTCCACAAAGAGTCCAAAGATTTCACGAAGACTTGTAAACCCTGTTCGAAGGGTGGCCAATCGCCCATTCGTTAGCGATTTTTGTTATCAATCGGCAAATCAATTGTTTGACTGAACTGTTCTCAAAATAAAATTATTGACGTTAATTGTACGAATCAATGGGTTCCAAGTGGGCTACAGTCTTTTATAAAATTTTCTGGTGTTTGCGGAAGTCGTACTGCCGAAAAGTGGTCTTGTTATTGTTTTGATGAAGTTAAAAATGTATCAAAATCCCCTTCTTTTAATAAATTGTTCTATTTTTGTGTGTTTTGTAAGTATAAATGAGAGAAGTGGGTCAGTAGCCCAGATAACGCACGTCTACTCGACAAAAATGTAACAAACATTTAATTAACTGAAGCCAGATATCATTTGTATATTTCCAGTCCGATTTTAAAAAAACACTCGCTTTTTTCAAAAGAATTTTTATTAATATGTAAAAACTCTCAGCAATATACTGACCATTTAATTTGAAAACACTGAAAAAAATAAAATGATGAAACATGCAATAATATTCAAGAAATTCAAGTAGAGAATGTCAATTTTGCTATAAAGTTCAATTCTCAAATTAGATTAATTCTGCAAATTAATCAATTTACATTAAGCACAGTAGAATTAACTCAAGCAATTAAAAAAGAATCTAAAATGCTGTATTTTTCAACAAGTAAGATATTTAAATTTTCTTCCATCAAGTAAGGGGTTTCATACACTTTAAAATTAAATTGTAGTTTGTAAAAAAGTTCAACATTAATAGAAGCAGCAGCAGTTTAAACAAAATCTATTTTTTCAAAAAAGCATGATACGAAGAAAGTTTAGAAAGAAAATATTTGAACATTCCAAGCAAGATACACGAATTTTAACCAAAATATTTCAATTTTTAATTGAATCGTTGAGTTTTTAACCTACAAAGATGAATTTTAAACCAATTGAACTAGTTCTTACACAAAGAAGATTAAAATTCAACCAAAACCAGTTGCATTTCAAACCAAATAATTTAATTTCCAACAAAATAATTAAATTTTCAACATAGTATTTTCATTTTTGACAAAAATTATAAATCATCCATAAGAAAATAAATTTTCAACCAAAAAGTTCATTTTTAATCAAGTAGTTGAATTTTCCACGAAAATAATTGAATTTTCAACCCTGTTAGGTTAAAATCATATTATATATTCGATATAATATCAGCACCTAATATATCGCTTATATAAACAGATTTGTGGAAATCCACAAAAAAAATCATTTTTCCGTAAGAAAAAAGACATTTTTTGTAAATTTCATTATAATTCGTCAATATTAAAATACCTAATCATTACTAACTTAGATATTCTTAACACGGGGAACACCCCGACGTTCCGTAATTTGGCCAGGGAAGAAGTCATTGTCTTTACTCTCTACACCAGTAGTTTCAGGGATAGTATCAAGAAGTGGAGGGTTTCAGATGAACCAACTCTCTCAGATCACTCACAGATAGAGTTGGTATTGGAATCCGTTGTACCGGCTGGCCCTGAATGGGTCAGAAATCCAAGAAGAACGGTCTGGGATCAGTTTTCCACGGAACTAAGATATGCACTTTCAGAGGTTCCTAGGTCTATTCGAGACGTGGACACCCTGGAGGTGGCAGCCAAAAGTTTCACGGAAGCCATCAAAGCTACTTATGAAAACAATTGTCGACCTACAAGAGTCCAAAAGGCTGGGGAGACACACTGGTGGAACGGGAAACTCGAAGAGCTTCGCAGGGAACCCAGAGAGAGGTTCAGACGTGCCATTAAAGGAAAAACGAAGGAACTATGGACGTCATTCACAACGATAAGGGACGAATATAGAGGTGCAATACATAAGGCAAAGCAGGAGAGCTGGACCAGCTTTTGCACAGACATCGAGAAGGGAGTTGAAGCGGCTAGACTGGACAGCCTGCTTTCTCGAAATCCGGAAGCTATTCTCGGCACTAAGAAATTGCCTGGAGGGGGATACTCAGAGTCGGACGGGGATACCTTGGCCCATCTGATCAGGGCACATTTTCCAAGCTTTCCAAGGTCTGGAGAAGGGGGGACGGCAACTCAGAGGCAAGCAACGTCACCTGCGGCCCATCTGGGCCCGAAACGGCGGCTGGCCAACGAGATTGTCATCCCCGCCAGGGTCAGGTGGGCCCTGAAATTTTGCAGTCCTTACAAGTCTCCTGGCCCGGATGGCATATATCCAGCCCTCTTACAGATGGCTGGAGAGATCATCATAGGGCTGCTAGTGAGACTTGCTAGGGCTAGTCTGACGTTGAGATGTCTCGACGGCATGGAGGGGTACGAGAGTAGTTCTCATTCCAAAGGCAGGTAGGATCGGTTATATGTACTTCACCCAAGAATTTCCGGCCCATCAGCCTAACTTCTTTCCTACTTAAAACAGTGGAAAGACTTATGGATAGATGTATCTGCAATGAGGTCTTGTCAAGCAGACCACTCCGCAAGGAGCAACACGCCCATAGGGCTGGCCACTCGACGGAGACGGCCCTAAGCGGAGCAGTGAACATAATGGAAGGTCAACTGAATGATAAAGGTCTCGCGATTGGAACCTTTATGGACATTGAAGGAGCCTTCAATAACACCTCTGGATGTGATCAGGGCAGCCATAATCACACATGGTGTGACTACTGCAGTCGCGGAATGGACGTACCACATGTTGGGCAACAGGAATCTAACTACGACTAAGGGTGATGTTACTCTAAGTGGAACCATTGACTTGGGATGTCCGCAGGGAGGAGTTTTAGCGCCCTTGCTGTGGTCCCTAGTAGTGGATGAATGGCTTCAGCTACTCTCAATTCAGGGCCTTCACGCCATAGGCTATGCGGATAATATATTGGTTATCGTGCGCGGTCAGCATCTGGATGTGCTCTTCGGAGTAATGCAGCAAGCACTGATGATAGTAGATTCATGGTGAAAGAAAACTGGATTATCGGTTAATCCGAGTAAGACAGATGCAGTTGCTTTCACCAGAAGGTACAAGTGGAACGAGCACTTGGAAAAGAAGTGCAAAAAGATAGTAGCGACCCTATGGCTCTGTAGGAGAGCCATAGAGAAAAGCTGGGTCTTGAAACCATAGACACTTATGTGGATCTATACAGCGATCTTGCGACCCAGGTTAACCTATGCGGTGGTAGTCTGGTGAAGCAGGATCGAGCTGTCCACGGTGAAATCTCGATTGGAAAGGATCAGTGGGACTGATTTTGAGAGGCGTCACTGGAGCCTCGAAGTCGACACCCACAATGGCACTGAGGGCACTAAAAGGCTTCGAGCCCCTCCATCTTACCATCAAGGCCATGGCTGGGAAGGCGGCCTGGAGGCTAAATTTGGTAAATGACAGAAGGATCTCGACAGTAGTGAATATCTCAGTCGACATCGCGAAAAGGCCGACCCTGCACATGCCCAGGGACAAAATGGTCATTCGCTACCACTTCGACAAGAAGTATCGAGTTAGCCTATCCACGAAGGGGCAATGGGTTAACGGCGACGCACACCAGCCAGTGATGGAAGCAACTGGTTTACAAATGGCTCCAGGAACGCGGAGAATGCAGGAGCCGGCATATATCGTAGAAGGAATGGAATGGGCTTCACAATTGAGATGGGGTCCTACGTCACAGTTCTACAATCGGAGATTATAGCCATACTCCAGTGTGCCTACAAGGCAAAGGAGTACGGCAATAAAAGGAACATCCGTATCTGCTCAGACAGCAGGGCTGCTATATTGGCCTTGAATGGAACAACGACTACGACGATATTAGTGCTTTGAGGCACTGAATACGTTAGCGACCGAAAACCGAGTCACTCTGCTATGGATCCCTGGACACAGCGGTATCAAGGGCAATGAGATATCAGATAAGCTAGCCAGCAGGTCAGTCACTGAAGAAATTAACAGTTAGCTGACTGAGGAACAACAGAATGAGTGGGACTTGGTCCCTGGTTGCAGACAGGCCAAAACACTCTTGGGCTCAAAGCTTAACTTCAACCGAGCTAGGGAAATACTCAAGCTCGGGAGGAATGTAATCAATGTCCTAACAGAACTGTTCATAGGACATGGGTACTTAGGATATCACAAACATACGATAGGGCTTGCAGAAATTCTCTTCTGTCGTCTGTGCGGAAAGGATAATAAGACATCTGCTCACATCCTTTATTACTGCCCTGCCATGCTTAGGCTCACAAGGGGACGCAACGGGATTACCCAAGCGTCAGGGGCTGTTAGGTCTCATGCCAGAACTAATAATAAAAAATAGGGTAAGAGCACCTATTCTTGGTATCCCCCCCCCCCCCCTCCAATTTTACAAAATAAAATAAATTCACTTCGGGTTTGGACATGCCAATAATAGGGCTAAGATGCCAAGAATTGGTGCTCTCACCCTAATTACTCTCCAGCAATATACTAATTATTTCATTTAGAAACATTAATGAAAGAATGATGAAATAAAATACATGTAATAATATTCCAGAAATTCAAGTAGAGAATGTCATTTTTACAAACAATTTCAAATCTCAAATTGGGTTCAATTTTCGAATTAACCAAATCACATTAAACACAGTTGAATCGAGTTAACATCGAGTTTTCTTCACCTTTAGTTACAGTAGTTTTGCACTTACTATCTTTAATTGACTTCCACTGAATCATATTTTAATTCAGTTCTTTATTTTGATCTAATAAAAAAAAAGTTCCTTTTGCTATGAGAAAACTTTTCGAACGGGATGCCAAAGAAATTAAAAAAAAATTTCAAATCTTGAACTCTCTTTCTTTAACGTATTACGATATTGAATTTTCAACCTAAAGAGATGAATTTCGCACCAGTTGGACTCATTCTTACACAAAAAAGTTTAAAATTCCACCAAAAACAGTAGCATGTTTATATTTGCTGGAGGGAGGGGCGACTGGAGAGCCCAGAAACACTACAGGAAGTAGAGGGTGACGGGCGCAAGAAACTAGAGGCGCCAAATGTTGTTACGATCACTGGTTTATTGGCTGCATATTACATTCCACTACACTATAACACACTGCACCACACATTCGTATCGGTTGACCACACGTCTCGTTGGCTGACACACGATGAGAGAGCGCGCTGAGTAGATACATTAGGTGGCTATCGCGTAGCCACATACGCGCTGACATACGTCCGTTCGGGGCGACGTGGGAAGAGTAACTGGGGGAAGTAGGTGCGCAACAGTCGACGAGAGGGACCTCGATGGCCCTCAAGGGCGTCCTCTCTTGGAGACGAGCCGAAAACCAAACATACCGCCGTTTAGTAACACTCGCTCATTTATTCTGACTTGACGGTCATGAGAGGCACCGACTGATGCATGGGCCCCATGCCGCTTAGCAACCCCGGCTTGTGCCGTGCGAAACTCAAAGGAAACCCACAAAAACCTTTGAGAAAGTTGCAAGTCGATTAATGTCAATTACAATATTTAACCTTGTGTCTAGGATTAATAGTCGTCTGATTTAGTTTCGCATTAGAGTGACGGGCGCGATCCAACCGCAAGGATTAAACCATTTAACAAGGGTGTCGAAAATGGTGCGCTTAGTCGAACCCAATCATTCTGTGGATCCCAGCAAACGCCGAGCTCGTTGGTGATGCAGTCGCTGCAAAGCTGAAGTCGGGTCGAGCGAAGACGGTCTTGTTCTGGTAAATCTTCTAGCAGCTCCGGTGGATTGACGATCCATTTGTGGAGACGAAATCTGCCGATAAGCTGTTCCTGAAGCCGCTTCGCTTCTCGAAGGTCGTTGCATCCCGCCGATATGTCATCGACAAAGCGATCCTCCAAAAGAACTCGGGTAGATGTCACAGCCAACGGTAGATAGTATGCGACGGGGTCATTCTCCCAAGCACTCAATAACAGTGCGTTGCAAATCAAGGTCTTGTTCGTTCACCGGAGTCTGCCGATGCATCAGGTAGGATTCAGCGCCGCAATCACGTTTGTGTCGTCTCCATCGAATTAGTACGTGGCTTGAATTGATTTGCAATTCGGGCCCAGGGAAGCGTGTCATTGAGACTGTAGCCAGTCGACGTAGGTGTTGGTGCGTTGAAGATGACGATCTCCCCGTTGCCATGCCCCATGCTGTGGTATGTAGTAAGTGGAGCGCAGCTCGGTCCACAGGAACAAAGGGCAAGCGTCGGCTCGATGGTAGAAGATCGACAGCTCGCAAATGGCGGAACCGTGGGTCGGCGAGATTCAGTCCTTGCCATTGGTTGTCGTCCTTGGAACTGTTGAGCAGGCAATGATTGCTGAAGAAAATCTGTCGCGACAAGTGCCCATGAGGACTAATTTACTGAGATCTCTGCTGAGTCATCGGAGGACCAGTCATCAGTTGTTCTTGTTGTGAGGCGAAAGGCTGTTGCTGAGTCGTCAGCTCAATCTGAGTGATGTGGGAGTTAATCTGTTGAGGCGACGCCCTCTGCGTCTGCTGCTGAATTTGATATTGATTCCGAAGAGCGAAATTCTGCGAATGCTGCTGCTGTCTTATCCGGACATTAATCCTTTGATTGACCTGCCGATTCGCCTGTTGGTTGATCGGGTCAGACTGTTGATTTGGTCGATTAGTCTGTTGATTCATCTGCTCTGCAGCTCCTGCATCGGACTCTGCAGCGGACTCTTCATCTGCATGATACTATCAGCCGAAGGCCCAGTTGCAAAAACCTCCAATTGTCGTCCAAGCTCTTCGAGTATGAAAGCGCTGTGTCAGCGCCCATTGGTTCTCCGATGTTGTGAATAAACGGGCATGTGGTATGCCCGACTGTTGAGGGGTTGCTGAATGACTTGTACTGCCTGTGGCTGAGCAGCCATCGTTATAGTTGTTGTTCCACCATGTGTGGATCCGACGTTGTGTAGTTCATTGGCTGGCTGCTATTGTTCTTGGGCTGACTGCTGCTGAACCTGCGTCGATGCTCGTAGATTTGAGTGCGGGCGTTGACGGAAGCACTCTCGATGTCTGCGTAGAAGTTGCTCCCTCATGGTCCGCATCTGGAAGCTGATGGGTGAGTCCTATACGATTCTCCTTGAACGCCGGTGCCTAGGTGTCCAATCAGCTGCGGGCTTGTCCAGGATTGTTGCGGCACATCGTCGCTGAACGTCACTCAGCTCGACAATTGATGAAGCATTGACGGTGGGGTCGAATGCCGCCCGCCAAATGCGCCATAATCAATGAACAAAGGAAGAAAAGGCTGGTGCGTATGTGCAACACGTGTGTGCTTGCATAGAAGTATAAAAATGGTGAATGTAAGAGGCTAATTAATAAAGACAGTGATGAGAGGATTTTCCAAGAATGTGGTAAGGAGGAAGCGCTGTTTGACAAGCGAAAAGAGATTTGTTCAGATGGTTGGGTCATGTTGAGGGAATGAAGCGAGAACGTCTAACGAAACATGTGTATCCAAGGAAAGTGAATGGCGGCGTATCCAGAGGCAGATCGCAGAAAGAATGGTGGAAATGAGTAAATGAGACTCTACGTCGACAAGATATCAAAAGCCATAGAAACACAAGAGCATGCCTGAGAAGATGTATGGATTTCGCAGAGGCGGAAGTTGTATGCCTGAAAATGGATGTGTGGAGAGAAATGATTACGAACTGTGTGACGCAAAGTTTTAGTTGTGTGATTAACGCCTAAAATGAATGATCTTGGATACTAATGTCGCCTCGTGAAGAGCTTTGCTTATTGAACGTGATTGCAGTGAAGAGTGTCACTCTTACTAGGAAATTATCAGTCAGTTTGTGTATTTCTGTGTGAACTGTGAGGCATGATGATTTTTGAAGCTCCTTGTTTCAAGTTATTGCTAGCGAGATTGATCAGCAATTGCGAGTTACACTGTTTCTAATTTTATTATAATAATAAAAATGGTGAATGACCAACACAGAAATAATATATGACTATGAATGAGACCCGAAATATGGCATACCAAATCGAAATCATACATCAACATAAACTTGTCCACAAAGAATAAAATGTGTAATAATACAACAATCCACAATATGCATATACCTCCATGACACTTGTAATGTATATACAACGCACATATCCCACAATAAATCCGCTGTCCAAAAGTACAACCCAGCAAGCAACATCCCCGACAGAGGTCACTTCTCGTGCATAAATGCTGGAAAATAGCCCCCGCGACAAATACAACCCACCAGGCTACACTCCCGGACAGCAGAAATGTCTCGACAGTAGCACTATAATTTCCTTGAGAAAAAAAAGAGATAGAGGCTTGCATGGGCGAATTTTCGACCGAAACCAAACACAAGAAAGAAGATCCAATTATGAATATGAATAGATACATGATATGTCAAGCATAGAAATAAACATCCACATACAGCCATCCATGAAATGAAAGTATATAGTGAGATAGCAATATACGACCTATATGACGTCTATATATGCACACATGCCCCTACAATATACACATACCCCTTGGTAAATATCTAAATAGTACAGTTATAATTTCTTTAAGAAGGAAGGAGATATAGGTATGCATAGGAGAATTCTCGACCGCGTGTGATCGAGGGAGTGAGAGTTCAAGCAGAGGAAAAGTGTAAAAGATTGGGTGAATTATAAAAGCTGCAGAAATCATGCAGTCGCATTAATAAGAAAACCAAAGGGAATCAAAGATATAGATCAACTGAACACAAAATTAACCAGAGAGGAATGTGGAAAATAGTCCAAGAGTTTGTGATAGGACAGTCTAAAACATTATCGATCAGGTGACATTTGTAGATGCTGAACAGAAAATTGAGCAAGAGATCGCCGAAAATTCACGGAATACCGCACAGAAAGTACTCACGAAATTATTGAGTCAATGCGTAACAGCAATTCTGTGAACTTGAATTTAACAGGTTATGAAATGAATGACCTGAACAAAGAAATACAGCAGCTCTTGACGAAACAATAAGTAAGATGGCAGATAAGGAAGGGGGCGAGAATGGAATAGATGCATCCATGTTCATAAAACGCCATATACAATGCCAATTGTAACAGTAATAATATTAAGACAACTAAAACAATAAAATCAATAAGGGAGGAATAAGAGGGAAGAGGAGGCAGTGAAGTATCTGCAACGCGTTTTGCGTGCGTAGAAGTATAGAAATGGCGAATTATTAATAAAGTAATATATAAGTCCGAATATGATATGTGATGTGCGATATGCTATGTGCGATATATGATGTGCGATATGCGACATGAGGAATGCTCTCGACCGTGAGTGGGAGATTGTTCGGGAGAGAGGCAGAGAT
>CAKNXH010079920.1:0-41562 GCA_932178445.1 Andricus quercusramuli | reverse complement strand
ATATATTATTATATTATTATATTTACCAATAGAATAAAAGAAGACCGCAAGGGCAAGGAGCTGTGTAACAAATATGGACTTCATCTCAAAAAATTTCAAATTTCGAAGATTTTACAAAGATTTGAAAGATTTTTGAAATTGCACAAATTAAAAAGAAAGTGAAGAAGATTTCAAAGATTTGAGAGATTTCACAAAGATTTCATAAAAAAATTGTATTGGTCAGAAAGAGTGATGAATCGCCCGTTCTGTTCAATCAATTCAATTCAATCAATTAATGAACTCTTTCATTGAAATCTTCTCAAAATGAAATTGTGTACGTTCAATGCACGACTCAATTTATTTCAAGTGGGCTACAGTCTTTTATACAATTGGATCATCTTTGAGGAAGTCATACTAGCGGAAATGGATATTCACAAGATACATAGTGTGGCCTTGTTACCGTTTCAATTAGGTTAAAAATGTAACAAAATCCCCTTCTTTTCTTAATTTTTTCTATTTTTGTGTAGTTTGTACGTATTAGAGAGAGAAGTGGGTCATCAGCCCGGAAAACGCACGACTACTCGACAAGAATTTAGCAAACATTTAATCAACTAACATCATTTCCTTATTTCGGACTGATTGTCAAAAAACACGCGTTTTTTTGAAATTCTTATTAATATATAATGAATGATTTTCCGATAAAATAATTAAATTTTTAACAAAGTTGTTAAATCTTCAATATAAATTATGTATCATCAATAAAAACAATGCATTTTTAAAAAATAACTTCAACTTTCAGCCAAGTAGTTGAATTTTCAATCAAAAGAGATTAATTCTGAACAAAAATTATAATACTTATACTTCAAGAAAAAAATATTTTTATTTTAAATCAAAAAACAGTTGAATTCTTCCCAAAAAGATGAATTTTCATCAAGATAGTTAAATCCTTAAATGAAACGAATCGATTTTTTACCAAAAACTTTCAATTTTATTCTAAAAAGAAAAAACTTTTACCAGAGAGATTAATTTTCAACCAAGAAAGATTTTTCGTTCAAAAGAGAAAAAAAATGTCAACTAAATTATCGAACTTTCAAGCCAAACAGACGATTTCTCTACAAAACAGTTAAATTTTCCATCCAAAGTTAGTTAGTTTTTTGCAAAATTCTCAACTTGTTTTCAACTTTTCAGTTAGAGAGAGACAATAATCAATTGAATTCAACGGTTATATTTGTTAAGTCTATTTATTATTATTTATAACCATATTTCCTTAAAACAATACTTGAAAGTTGCAGTTTTTTCTAAAAAAAATTCAATTTTTGTCCATTTTTTAATTAAAGTAAAGTAATAATTAATTGAATTTACGAAAATAATTGTTTAACCAACTTATTATTACTTTTGATACTATTCCCTGTGATTGATGTTGAAGACATGCGGTATTTGTTGAAAAAATGTTATTGTTTATAACTATCTTCTATATTATTAATGATGGATAGTTGGTGTATTTTCTGAAATTCTTCACATTTTGTCAAATTTTCACTTAGAACGAGATAATAATTAAAGCAGCTTAAGAAACATAATTGTTTAAACAAATTGTTTTCGTTCATAACTATCCTTTCCTGTAGTATTGCTACATAGTTGCGTTTTGACTACAATTTTTTGTATCAAAAATTAATCTCTTCAATGTTTATTTATAATTTGTTCATAATTAAAAAGCCAAAAAGAAGCTTAAATTTCTATAAAAAACGGCACTTTCTGGCAATTATCTAAGATAAAATATTTATAAGAAATAATGAATTGTTTAAACAATTATTTTGGTTAATTAGCATTAATTATTAACTCAATAAGTGCAAAATTAGTCAAAGTAGGCGCCGAGCGCCTACAAGGAAAGGTTTTGCAGTCTATTAAGACGTTAGTTTAAGTCTTAACAAAATTGAAAAAAAGTTGTCGGAAAAAATGTTTAGAGAAAAAATGGTTGAAAAAAATGTTTTGAAAAAAATGTTCGAAAAAAATTTTTTAAAAATAAATTTAGAAATTATTTGCATTAAAAAACTTAATAAAGTCGTTAAAACCTCCTCATCGCAAACTTTTCCTCCCCTACTCCACCTACTTTCCCCTCCCCTAACTTCCCCTTTTTGGAAAAAAGTACGACAGACGGACGGACACCCGACCGAATATATAAGGGTTTCAGCCGGGGCTATAAAACCCTAAAAATGGACAAAAAGTTAAAATTTGAAGAAAAAACCATAAACTATTTAGCATTCATATAGGAAAAGGTAGTTATAAACGATAATCAATTGTTTAAATGATAATTTTTAATCAATCGCATTAACTGACTATGTGAAAATTCAACAAATAATTGAAATTTTCACGAAAAACCGCAACTTTCTACCATTATTCAAAGCGAATATTTATTATAAATAATAAGAAATTGTTCAAACAATTATTTCTGTTGAATTAAGTTGATTATTACCTCGCTCTAACTGAATGTTAAAAAAAAGTTGAAAATGAGAAAAAAAGCGCTTCCTAAACTTATGAGGTCTTTTTGGGACTCTTAATAATATTAATTAATATTAATTAATAATAATTATTATTTGTCCACAAAACAAATGCATTTTCACCCAACAAAAATTAGATTTTAAACCAATAAAATATTTTTTTTAGCATAAAAGGAGAATTTGCAAATAAAAAACTCCAATCTTAAAAAAATGGAAAAGTTAGATTTTCATTTAAAAAATTAATTTTAAGCCAAAAAGAGACTTTTTCACTAAACAGTTAAATTTTTAATCAAAGACATAAGCCTTCAATCAAAAAAATTAACAATGTTGTTTAACTTTTACGCAAGTAGTTGAATTACAAATCGTAACAAAATGTCTCGACCCCCCCCCCCCCCCACTTGAGCTGTTACGTAATTTAAGTACGGTCCTAACCACCTTCAAAATAGCTTCTGTGCAGCACTTTAGGTTTAGAATTATCTCAAAATTTTTATCTGTCTCTTGACCATTATGTAGCGGCGCACAGTGAGTTTTTTTTACAAAATTTAGTTAAAATTCTGCTGACTGCTCAATTTTTGATCGACTCTATTAATTTTTTTTTTCAAATACTCGTAATGAATGATAATTGCATGTGCCACTGATACTTTTTTAGTTTTCTGCAAAAAACTGAACCACGAAATTTCGAAACTTTTAAAACCATGAAATCGGTAATATCTTTACTCACAAACCTCAAACTCACAAACCTCAAACCCACGAACCTCAAACCCCTAAACCCGTAAACCCCCAAACCTCAAACCCACAAACCACAAACCTCAAATCCACAAAAATTATACCTTAAACCCACAAACCTCAAACCCACGAACCTCAAACCCACACACCTCAAACCTAAAAACCTCCAACGCACAAAACTCAAATCCACAAACTTGATGCCTCCCAGCCCATAAACCTACAAACTTCAAGCTCCCAAATCCATAAACCTAAAACCCACAAACCTCAATCACATAAACCCAAGACCACAAACCCACAAACAGCAAACCCACAAACCTCAAACCAACAAACCTCAAACCCCAAAACCCGTAAACCCACAAACCTAAAACGCACAAACATAAAACCCCCAAGCCCATAAACCTACAAACCTCAAACTCACAAATCCATAAACCTGGAACCCCAAACCCACAAACCTTGAACACATAAACCTGAAACCACAAACACACAAACCCACAAACAACAAACCCACAAACCTAAAACCAATAAAACTCAAACCAATGAATGTCAAACCCCCAAACCCGTAAACCCACAAACCTGAAACCCACAAAAATTATACCTCAAACCCACAAACCTCAAACACAAAAACCTGAAACCACAAATCCACAAACATCAAACCTCATTTTCATAAAACTCAGCATTTAATACATCATGCAGAATGGTCCAAAAACCCACCAACCTTCAAGGTTTAGGGTTTATGGGTTTAGGGGTTTAGGGTTCATGGGTTTAGGGTTTATAGGTTCAGGATTTGGGGGTTAGAGGTTTATGGGTTTACGGGTTTGGGGGTTTGAGGTGTGTGGTTTTGATTTTTTGTAGGTTTGAGGTATAATTTTTTTGGGTTTGAAGTTTGAGGTTTGTGGGTTTGAAGTATGTGTATTAACGGGTTTGGGGGTTTGACGTTTTGTGGGTTCAAGGTATAATTTTTGTGGGCTTGAAGTTGTAGGTTTGTGGGTTTAAGGTTTGTGTGTTTACGGTTCTGGGGGTTTGAGGTTTGTTGGTTTGAGGTTTGTGGATTTGTGGATTGGAGTTTTGTGGGTTTGCTGTTTGTGGGCTTGTGGATTTGTGGTTATAGGTTTATGTGTTTGAGGTTTGCGGGTTCGGGGTTTTAGGTTTATGGATTTGTGAGTTTGAGGTTTGTAGGTGTATGGGCTTGGGGCTTTTAATTTTTGGATTCGAGGTTTGTGCGTTTGAGGTTTTTGAGTTTGAGGTTTATAGGTTTACGGGTGTTGGGATTCGAGGTTTGTGGGTTTGAGGTTCGTGGTTCTGAGGTTTGTGGGTTTGAGGTATAATTTTTGTGGGTTTGAGGTTTGAGATTGGTGCGTTTGAGGTTTGTGGGTTGAAGGTTTGTGGGTTTGTGGGTTTGAGGTTCATGGGTTTGAGTTTTGTGAGTTTTAGGTATACAGTAATACAATTTTCAAATGCTTGTACCCCCGACCCTTGCGAAGGGGTCTCTCCTGAACAATATAGGATTTTTGAGGTAGCTCCTTTCTTATCTTTTTACACCCTTAATTCGATTACTTGTCTTGTTTTCAACGTGAAATTCAAGCATTTAAAATAAATCAATACCTTTCCTTCACAGAGAATTTGAAAAGATTTTTATTAAAAATTTTTACAATACAGAAAACGATGCAAGATTATATAAGTTTCATATTCCTGTCTTTATTAAGATTATCTTCCGAAACCATTATAATTTATACAGAGTGACAAAACTCCCGGGATGGCTGAATATTTCCTCAAGTAAGATATGTTTCAGGGTGATGAATATAATTCTTGAAGTAACATTTAACGAAGAATTCAATGGTGACCTTTATTTTGATCTTGACAATGACCTTCAAGCTTTTTTCCAGGTCAATTAAAAAAATGGAAACCCCCTTTTTACATCGGCAATCGATAAGTCGGGAAATTTTACGTTCAAATATGTACCCAGGTCATACACAGGTGCATTGTAACCTTGAAGGTCACTCTAAGGCCATTAAAACCTAAACAAGGTCTGCATATCTCTGAAGAAGCTTTTCAAATTTGGTTCGTACCGAGCAAAGTGATTAACTTTAACAAGGGGTATTCAGTAGTGACCTTGAGCATGACCTTGACGAAGACCTTCAAGGTCTTTTCAAGGTCAGTGCTAAATTTTCCGCTCTATCGATTGCCAATGTAAAAAATAGGTTTCCCATTTTTTAAAAAAGGTTGACCTTGAAAAAGACTTGAAGCTCATCCTCAAGATCAAAATGAAGGTCAGCATTGAATTCCTTGTTGAAAGTTACTTCAAGAATTACCTTGACCTACCTAAAAAATATTTATGTGAGGAAATATTCAGACGTCCCGAGACTTTTGTGACACCCGGTATAATTGTATGATAGAATATTGAATTCATGTTTATTTTTTAAACAAAACTCGTGCCAGTAATTCGTTTTGATATTTTCGTCCGAGCAAAGGTCCCCTATTTCTTAATGGAGCAGGAGGTGGTGATTGTAATGCTTGAATTCTTGAATGTGGAGGAGTCTTTGTTGTGTCCCACTTAACATTATCTGCATTTTGCAATCCCTGTTTGGTGGGACTGCTGAAGCCAGGGGAAGCTCTGGTTGGCGTACCAGGCATTGAATCACGTCTCCAATGATGATTTGGACTTACCGGATATTGGTAGACGCGGATGGGTTCTTTTGCAGGCTGAACTTGATTTAATCTTGATGCATATATTTCTGCAAAAAAAAAGGTTATCAGATTTTGAATTTCGAATGAAAATTATATTGAGTCAAGAAAATGTTTATGGCTCAACCATATAATATGACTATTATATAAACAGGTTACTCAATAAAAATGTTTATTTTTTTAAGTTTATTTGATGAAATATGAATAATTTGGATAATGATGTATGCTTTAATCTCAGACAAAATATTGAAGGATTCAAAGACAATGTTATCGGAAATAAAAAAAATTCTATTTGAAGGACTAAAAATATTTCAAAATTATCATTTCGAAATTCAAATTTTCAAATTTGTCAAAAAGGTTTCTAAGATTTACCAAAGATTTTGAAGATTTAAAAATTATTTCCAAGATTTTCAATATTACAAACAGACTTCAAAGAGTATTAAAAGAATTTTTCAATTTGTCAGAAAATTATTGAACATTTAATAAAGACTTCACAGATTTCAAAGATGTGAAAAGATTTCAAAGATTTAAAGAAGAATTCCCAAATTTCCACTATTCCACAAATTTCAGATTTAAAAAGATTTAAAAGATTTCAGATATTTCGCAAACATTTCATAATATTTTCTTAAATTGTCATGCAATTTTCGAAGATTTTAAGAGATTTGAAAATTTGCAGTCATATCAGAAAGATTTCAAAACTTTCACGAATATTTCATAAAAATTTCTATTTTGTCAGAAAGGTTTCGAAAATTCAACAAAGACTTGAAAGACTTAAGTAAGATTTTGAAGATTTCACAAATTTCAGGGATTTGAACAAATTTCAAAGATTTCACATATTTCACAAAAATTTCCAAGATTTCACAAAGATTTCATAACGAAATTTAAGTTTGTAAGAATTTTTCTTCATTATGTATTAAAGAGTTTGAAGATTTAAACAAAGATTCCAACATTTTCAACATTTCGCAAATTTTAACGATTTAAAAAGATTTCAAAGATTTCAGATATTTCACACAAAAATTTCATTATATTTTTTGTATTCTGTCAGAAAATTGTCGAAGATTTAACAGAGTTCAAAGTTTCTCAAGATCCCAAATTTTTAGGATTTTAAAAGATCAAAAAATTGTCAGTGATATCACAAAGGTTTCAAAAATTTCACAAATATTTCATGAAAATTTTAAATTTGTCAGAAAGGTTTCGAAAATTTAACAAAGATTTTGAAGATTTCACAAATATTTAAAATTCCAAAGATTTCAGATATTTCACAAAAATTCCAAAGATTTCATAACAAAATCTAAATTTGTTAGAAAATTTTGTATGATTTAATAAAGATTTTAAAGATTATCAAGATTTAAAAAATTTCAAAGATTCAAGAAGATTTCAGTGATTTTACAAAGATGTCAAACAAATTTCAAATTTGTCATGAAGGTTTTAAAAATTTAACGAAGATTTTGAAGATTTCGAAGATTTCACACATTATTATTGCATATGTTATCATATTATTATGTTAACCAATAGAATTGTGGAAGACTACAAGTAATAGACAAAAAGTTCAAAGATCTCATAAAAATTTCAAATTTGTTAGAAAAGTTTCGAAAATTTTACTATGATTTTAAGATTTCACAAAGATTTTAAGGACTATAGAAAGATTTTTAAAGATTTCATGAACATTCTAAAATTTTCAGGAAGATTTCGAAGATTTATGACATATTTTGAAGATTTAACCACGATTTCATGAATTTCAAAGATTTAAAAAAATTTCAAAGATTTCAGATATGTCACAAGAATTTAATTTAATTTTTTTAATTTGTCAGAAAAATTTCAAAGATTAACAAACATTTTAAAGATTTTAGCGATTTCACAAATATTTCAACAATTTCACAAAGGTTGTATGAAAATTTCAAATTGGTTAGAAAAGTTCGGAAAATTAAACAAAGATTTTGAAGATTTAGACAAGATTTCACACATTATTATTATATACTGGGTGTTTTTTTTTTACTTGAGACATCGAAATATCTCAAAAAATACACATTCTATGAATGGAAACTTTTTATTTTCGAGGGGGAAAAGCGAGTTTGAGGAAAATTAACCCCCCCAAACCCCCCAGGAGGCAGGGGGTAGTTTTTTCACGAATCGAAAAAAAAATTTCGAATAAAACTTACGTATTTCATAAAGGAGAATCTGAACCTGTGATAAAAAATGGGTTCCCATTTTAAATAACAAAAACTCCCCCATTTTTTCCCCCGGGGGGGGGGGGGGGTACATTTTTTCAAAGTTGCTTTTCCCCCTTGAAAATAAAAAGTTTTTATTGCGGATATTTTTTTCATAGGATAGGTATTTTTTGAGATATTTCAATGTCTTAAGTTTAAAAAAAAACACCCAGTATACTATTATATTTACCAATCGAATTGAAGAAAACCGCAAGGGCAGTGAGCTCTACAACAAATATGGACTCCATTTACAAATATTTCGAAGATTTAAAAAAGACTTTGAGGATTTCGAAAATTTCACAAATTTCAGAAATCTAAAAAGATTTCAGAGATTTCACAAATATTTCAAAGATATGAAAGATATGATTTCTAAGATTGCACAAATTCGAAAGATAAAAAAAATTTCAAAGATTTGAGAGATTTCACAAAATTTCATGAAAATTTCAATTGTTTAGAGACGTTTCGAGAATTGAATTGCTCTTAAAATAAAATAATAAACTTTGATTTTTACGAATCAATGGGTTTCAAGTGTACTACAGTCTTTTATACAATTTGGCGATGTTGGAGGGAATCCTATTGATGGAGATAGTGATTCACAAGTTTCATAATGTGGCCTCGTTATTGTTTGGATAAAGTAAAAAATGTTACGAAATCCCGTTAATTTATTCAATTTTTCTATTTTATTGCGGTTTTGAACGATTAGCGAAAAAAGTGGCTCAGCCCAGAAAACGCACATCTACTTGACAAAAATGTAGTAATTATTTAATTAACTAAAGCCGGGTATCATTTGTATATTTTCTGTTCGATTGTCAAATAAAATGTGTGTTTTTTTTTCAAAAGGATTTTAACCAATTGAGACATAAATTTTCTTCCACCAATGAAGGGTTCCAAATTCTTTCAAATTCAATTGGTATTTTATTGAAAAGTCCAAAATTGATAAAATAGTGAAGTTTTATAAAAATCTCATTTTTCAAAATACGCAAGATAAAAAAAAGTTAACAGAGGAAATATTTGAACTTTCGAGCAAAAGGAACAAATTTTTAACAAAATAGTTTAATTTCTAATCAAATAGGTGAATTGAACAAAAAGAGAATTAGCCACAAAATAGTTGAATCCTAAACCAAAATAGATTAGTTTTCCATCAAACCACGAATGAATTTTTACCAAAAGGGATGAATTTTTAAATCCAAAAGACAAATTTTCAAGAAATGAGTTGAATTTTCCACCAAGAGAGACTTTTCAGTCAATGAGGAAGGAAAAACTCAACCAAAATATTGGAATTTTGATCCAAAAAGGCAAATTTTTTACAAAACAAATTAATTTTCAACCAAAAAGAATGAGTTATCAACAACATGGTTTAATTTTTAATCAAATTATACAATTTTCAAGCCAAAAAGACGAATTTTCAATAGAATACATGAAGTTTTAAACGAATAGTTGAATTTTCATCTAGAAAAGATAAATTTTTAACCAACAATGAAATAGGTAAATTCTTAGTTAAAATAAATATTGTCAACAACAAAAAAACAAATTATTAATAAAATAGTGAAATTTTCAACAGCAGATAATTTTTTTTTACAAAGTAGTTCAACTTTCGTCCAAGTACTTTAATTTTAACAAAAAAAATGAATTCTTCACGAAAAATGTAATGGTTGATATTTCAGGCATGTAATATTTTAATTTTGAAATAAAAACAGTTCAATTTAACCAAAAGAGACAAATTTTCAACAACATAGTTGATACGAAAACTGATGTAGAATAATTTTCATCAGAAGATTTCATTTTTAACCAAAAAGATTAAATTTTCACCTATAGGGATAACTATTGAGAACGAAAAGACGAATTTTCAAGAAATGAGTTGAATTTTCAACCAAGAAAAACTTTGTAATTAATAAGGAGGAAAAAAATCATCTAAATTATTGAACTTTTTAGCCAAAAAGGATTTTTTAACTTTTAATATTTTCAACTTCTCAACAAAATTATTGCATTTTCAACCACAGAATACAATTTGTAAGCCAAAAATACTTTTTGGTTGAAAATTCTGCCGTCTTGTTGAAAATTTAACTATTTTGTAGAAAATTTACATTTTGGTTAAATTTAACTTTTTGGTGTCGAAAAGAGAACTGAAATCTTTTCTGGATGAAAATTGGACTATTTAATTAATTTAAAAAAAATGAAAATTCATCTGTTTTCAGAGAAATTTCATCTTTCTTGGATAAAAATGCAATTGTTTGGTTGAAAATGAAACTATTTTGTTAAGAAGTCATACTTTTGGTTGAAAATTCTACCGTTTGTTGAAAATTTAGCTATTTCCTAAAAAATTTACTCTTATTTAAAATCTATATTTTTTGCATTAAAAAATGAACTAAAAGCTTTTCTGGATGAAAGTTCAACTTAAAAAAAAATTTCCTTTTTTGTATTGCAAATTCATTTGTTTTAGTACAAATTTTATCTTTATTGGATAAAAATTCAACTATTTTGTTAAAAATTCATCCCTGTTAGTTGAAAAAATTCGTCTTTTTGGCTGAAAAATTCAATTTTTTTCATAAAAACTTTTTTTTTGTTAAAAAAATTAATATTTTGATCTTA
Source organism: Andricus quercusramuli (assembly GCA_932178445.1). Classification (NCBI taxonomy): domain Eukaryota; kingdom Metazoa; phylum Arthropoda; class Insecta; order Hymenoptera; family Cynipidae; genus Andricus; species Andricus quercusramuli. The sequence continues at coordinate 30,884 of CAKNXH010079920.1, read as the reverse complement.
AAAAGTCAACTGAAATCTTTCCTGGATGAAAAATCAACTATTTTTCAAGAATTTTTTTTCCTTTTAAATAAAAATTCATTTCTTTTAAGAGAAATTCTATATTTTTTTGATAAAAATGTAACTAATTTTGTTGAAAAGTAATTCTTTTTGGGTGAAAAAGCGTTTTTTTTATTGAAAATTTAAGTTTTCTTGTAGAAACCTATTACTTGGTTGAAAATTCATATTTCGATCGTTTAAAGTCAAGTAAAATCTTGTTTAATTAAAAATTTAACTAATTTTTTTTTAATTTATCTTTTTGATTTATAAATTCATCCGCTTTGGTAGGAATTTCTTCTTTTATTATGAAAATTCAACTTTTTGGTCATTCTTCTTCTTTGCGTAAGTGTTCAACTATTTTTCTGAAAGATTTGGTTGAATCACTTTGCTAAATCATTTTTTTTAAGAGTTATATTTTTAGTTGAAAATTGATCTCTATGGTTTAAAGGTTAACTATTTTGTTGAAAATTAATTTTTTTAAATTGAAAATTCAACTACTTGGGTAAAAGTTAAGCTACATTGTTAAAAATTTATTTATTTTTTATTGAATGCTTATGTCTTTGGTTGAAAATTTAACTGCTTAGTGGAAAAGTCTTTTTTTCTTGCTTTAAAATTATTTTTTTAACTGAAAATGTAAGTTTCTCATTTTTTTATAATTGACCTTTTTTAGTTGAAAATTCTCCTTCTTTTTTAAAAGAAAAAGAATTTTCTTGGTTTAAAATTTCTTTTTTGTTGGGTAAAAATGCATCAGTTTCGTGGAAAAATAATTTTTTGCTGAAGTCATATTTTTTGTTTGTAAATTCAATTTTTGTAGTGAAAATTTGTCTCTTGGCTTGAAGGTTCAACAATTTAGATAACATTTTCTTTCTTTAGTTAAAAATCTCTATTCGTTGAAAAGTCGTCTTTTTGGTTTCAAAAAACTTTTTTTTGTATAAATTTAATCTTTTTTGATTGAAATATAAAGTATGACACTTTTTGTTGGGAATTTATTTGTTTAGGTTGAAAATTCAACTATTATGTTAGAAATTTTAATATTCAGTTGAAGATTCAAGTATTTTGCTAAAAACCATCTCTTATAGTAGAAAAGACATTCTTTTGTTCAAAATAAATTAACAAATTTCAAAATTTTAAATTTGTATCTGAAATACTGTTTTATTCCGTCTACGAAAAATTCTATGTTAAAAGTATTCCAAGATTGTGGATATTCCCCTTCCCCTTTTCTTTAAAAAAGAAAAAAAGATACATTTTCTACATACATATGCTCTATTTTTATTTAAACATTATTAATATTATTTACATTATTAAAACTACAAAAATACAAAATTATGCAGTTTTCTTCCTAATCAAGCTGACCTACTCAATACCAAATCACTTTTTCAAAACACTCTTTTCAGTGGTCAATGCAGCTCCCCAATATTTCGAGAGTGCCTTTTTGTTTCTATTCTTAATTTAAAATCTTATTTCAAAAGTGTTTATTGTCTCTCCTGAACAATTTCGAGTTTGTTAGCTGTATATTCTCTTATTGTTTCAACGTGGGATTTAAGCATTCGAAATATATCAAAACCCTGCTTTTAAGGTGAAATTGACCAGATTTTTATTCAAAATGTTTACAATACAAAAAGCAATGTTAGATTTCATTCAATAGTAGTTTCCTGAGTATTCTGATAATCTTAGACACTCTGATCCTTAATGTCTGCCTCCTCTAGGTAAAAGTCTTCTATTTCTACTTGGAGGAGGGGGTGGTTCTTCTGGTTGGAAGATTTCTTCATCTGTAAGAGTCGTGGGTGGATTAGTTTACAAATTTTTCTTAATTTTGAAATTTCTTTCTGGTAGCATTTCTAGAGCCAGTTGAAGAATAGGTTCGCGAACCAGACCTTAAAGCAGATCTTGCAAAAAGAGACATTGGTGAATTTCGGTGTACGTTGATAGGTTCTTGTGAAGGATGAACTTCATTAATTTGTGATCGTGATCCCTAATTTCCTGTGACTGATGTTTCTGAAAATCTTAAATTTTCTGATCCAAGTTCAATTTAAGAAAAACTCGTCACCTTAATTTTATTCATTGGTCGCTTCCTGGGTATCCTTGGTGCCATTCGTATCGTGAGTATCTTGTAGAGACTGTTCTTTGGTCTTCGCTTACACTGCCCAAAAATATCCTATTTGCAGTTGGAGGAGGAGGTGGATCTTGAAATGGCGAGATTTCAAGATGTGGAGGAGTCGAGGGTGGATTTTGAATCGTTTTGGGTAGAGTCCTTTCCAAACTTCTCCCATTATGAAAGTCTTCTCCAGATAGATGGTTAGAGCCTACTGAAGAAAAGGTTGGCGAATCAGTTATTGAACCATACATTGAAAAATAAGACACTGGTGGATTTTGTTGTCCGTGGTAAGGTTCGGATGGAGTTTGTTCCTCATTAAATGATGATGATGCTGATCTGTGTTTGCCCTTTACTGATGGTTCTGATAATTTTGAATTCTCTCCTGGAACTAAAGATGTTTAAAGGTGTTTTATCTAGGTACGTGAATCCTCGCAATTTATTATTTTTCCCGGACTGCGTACTCGGTTCTGCAAAAAAGGTTATACATTTTTTATTTTGAAAAAAAAATTAGTTGTTGGTTCAACAAAATTTTTGTTGGCTCAACCATAGAATATGGCTATTAGATAAGGTGACCCAACAGAAAATTTTCATTGGTTTTGGTTGATTTGACGAAATATGAATAATTTGGAGAGTGATGTTGATGGCATGCTTCAGTCTCAGACAAATTCAAGCAATTCAAACACAATGTTATCTAAAATAAAAAAGTATTATTTGAAGAACTTAAGATAATTTTAAATGTGAATCGTAGTAATCTTATTTTTTTACTTTCATGATCAATTGCCAACGCAATGTTTTTCGTGCGCTAGACATATATTAATCATGAATTATTGATATACAACTGTGTACTGTATGCGTATTATTGAACAATAATTAAATATTTAGGTCGGAATGAAAACACTAAATTTGAACTATAGAAGTTGAATGTTTGAAATATGACTAATAAAAATGTAACATTTTTGCGTTTTACTAATGATATATTAAGAAATCACAAGATTATTTTTTTAAAGCCAAATAGTCAAAATATTGACTAATTCTTAGCAAGGGGTTGATGACTCGAGCTTTTAGTGTACACTATATTTTAAGATTGTAGAGATTTCAAATATTTCAAAACAGTTTCATGAAAATTGTATAATTTGTAAGCAAATTTCCGAAGATTTAACAAAAACTTCAAAGATATCTAGGAATTTGATAATATCAAAGATTTAAAGGGATGTCAAAGATTGAAGATTTCCAGAACTTCCAATATTTTACAAATTTCAAAGATTTTATCAAATTTGTTTGATTTGTCAGAAAAATCTCGAAGATTTAACAGAGTTGAAAGACTTCCAAGATACCAAATTTTTGAAGATTTCAGTAATTTCAGAAAGATTTCACAAATTTTAAGGATTTGAAAATATTTTAAGGTTTTCAAGATTTTCAGTATTTCACAAATTTCAAGAATTTGAAAAGATTTCCGATATTTGACGAAAATTTCGGAGATTACACAAAGATTTCATGAACAAATTTTAATTTCAGAAAATTTTCTAAGATTTCACAAACTTCAAAGATTTTAAAGATTTTAATGATTTCCCAAAGATTTCATAAGAATTTCAAATTCGTCAGAAACATTTCAGAACTGTAAAAAAGAGTATGAAGATTTAGAGAAGATTTCGAAGATTGTACAAATTATTATTTATATATTATTAAATTATTATATTCACCAATAGACATAAAGAAAACCGCAAGGGCAAGGAACTGTACAGAAAATATGATCTTCATTTTCACTTTATATGGACTTCATATAAAAATCTTTCGAAGATTTGAAAAAGGCTTTAAGGATTTTCGAAGTTTCACAAATTTCAAAGATTTTGAAGATATAACCAAGATTTCCAAGAACGTGAAATGTACGACTCAATGGATTTCAAGTGTGCTCAGTCTTTTATACAATTTGATGATGTTAGAGGGATTCCTGCTTTCAGATATGAAGATTTACAAGTATGCGGCCTTGTTATTGTTCTAAGAAAGTTTATAGTGTTGAAAAGTCGCGTTTTTTAAATTAAATTTTTATATTTTTATGCGGTTTATAAGTATTAGAGAGAAAAGTGGCTCAGCAGCCCTGAAAATGCACATCTAATAATATATAATTAATATATAATTACTCTCAGCAACACACTACTTATTCAATTTGAAAATATTGAAGAAAGAATAAAATAATAATATATGTAATAATATTCAAGAAACTGAAGTAGAGAATGTTGTTTTTACAATCAAATTCAAATTTAAGACTGGGTTAATTTTTCGAATTAATTAACTCGGCTGGAGCACAGATGAATTAAAATCAAATTTCATTTACTTAAGTTCCACTAAATTACATTTTTATTCAGTTGTAAATTTTGATCGAATTTAAAAAAGCATACAATTTGGTCTATCGTAATTTTCAAAAAAGTTCAAACTTAATAAAACAGCAGCAGTTTCGAACAAAAATCTCTTTTTTTTTTTAAATACGCAAGGCACAAAAAAAGTTTACAGTGAAAATATTTTAACTTCCAAGTAGAAAGAAAACGATTTCTTTAAGAAAATACTTTAATTTTTTATCAAATAGTTGAACTTTCAACCTAAAAAGATGAATTTTGAACCAATTGGACTAGTTCTTACAACAACAAAATCAACGAAAACCGTTTTATTTCAAATAAAAATAGTTAAATCATCAAAATAATTACATTTTTAACAAAAATGATGAATTATCAATAAGAAAATGAAATTTTACTGAGAAGTTGAACTTTCGACCACGTAGTTTAATTTTATATCGGAAAAGAATAATTCCGAACAAAAAATATAATAGTTAATATTTCAAGCAAGAAAGATTTCAATTTATAACTTCTCAAGGCACAGTGTAACTCACAAAACTAACAGGATTTGAATGGAAATACGTGTAACGCTTCACGGGTAACGCTTCACGGGTAACGCTTCACGGGTAACGCTTCACGGATACCGCTTCACGGATAACGCTTCACGGGTAACGCTTCACGGATAACGCTTCACGGATAACGCTTCACGGATAACGCTTCACGGATAACGCTTCACGGATAACGCTTCACGGGTAACGCTTCCTCTCCTCTATCTCGTCTTCGCTTCCCCCACTGACTGACTCTTTCAATCCCTCTCCCTCTCTATCCCTGTTTTCTTCTTTCACTTCTCTCCCTCTCGCCTCTCGCCCCTTGCTCTGTCCCAATTTCTCGTTCTCTCCCTCTCTCCTCTCTCTCATACAATATGATACAATATCATGGAATATGATACCATATCATATATGATGGAATATGATACAGTGTCATGCAATGTGATGCAATACGGAAAAATATGATACAATATGGCACAGTATAATAGAATATGATACAATATGATACAATTTTATATGCTAAGATAAAATATGATACAAAATAATACAATATGATGCAATACCATACACTGTAATACAATATCATATACTATGATACAATATGATACAGTACCATACTATATGATGCAATGCGATGCAATATGTTGCAATATGATACAAAAGGGTTCAAATAAGAAACCACTTCAATTCACATCGTATGATATTGTATCACATTATATATTATTACATCATATTGTATCATGGCATATGATATTGTATCATATTTTATCATAGTGTATCATATTGTATCCTATAGTAGCATATTGTATCATATTACATCATGATAGTGTATCATAATGTAACTTAGTACAGCATGCTATATATCATATCCTACTGCATCATATTGTATGATATCATATGATATCATATTAAATTATTAAATTATTATTATTATTAAATTGAATTATTTCATACTGTATCATACTGTATCACATTACATCATATTGTATAATAGGGTGTGACGACGTATCATATTGTACAATACTGTGTTCATACACAATAATATATTCTGTCATCCTGTACAATATTCATTGCATGGCATCATATTGTATCGTTTTGCATCATACTGCATCATATTGTATGATACTGTATCATAATCTATCATATTATATAATACTGTATTACATTGTATTAGGATATATCATATTGTATCATACTGCATCGTATTGCGTCATATTACGTCATATTGCATCACATTGTATTATATCGCATCATATTGTGTCATTTAGTACCATAGTATATCATACTGTAGCATATTGTGCCATATTGTATCATATTGCATCCTACTACATTATATTGTATGACGATGTATCATATTCTATCACATCGTATCATATATTTTGATAGTGTATCATACTCTGCCATACTGTATCATATTGAGTCATATTGCATCATATTGTATCATACTGTATCATATTCCATCGTGTTATACGATATGGTATCACATTGTATGATATTGTATCATATTGTATGGGAGAGAGAGAGAGAGAGAGAGGAGAGAGATGGAGAGAACGAGAGAGAAAGTGAGGCGGGAGGGAGAGAAGTGGAAGAAGCGAGGAGAGATAGAGGAAAGGAAGCGTTACCCGTGAAGCGTTACCCGTATTTCTCCTCTAATCCTGTTAGTTTTGCGAGTTCACACCGTGCTATAAGAAGTTATCACTTCAAAAATATTTTTATTTTATATAAAAAAACAGTTGGATTCTTCGAAAAAAGACGACTTTTCATGAAATTAATTGAATCCTCAACCAAAACAGATTATTTTTTTACCAAAAACTTGTACTTTCAATCAAAAAAGATAACACTTCTACCAAAAAATATAGATTTCCAAACAGGAAAGATTTTTCATTCAGAAGAGAAAAAAATGTAAATTAAATTTTGAAATCTTCAAGCCAAACAGACGAATTTCCTACAAAACAGTATAATTCATTATTATATTAGCCCAACTTACGACGATTCGTTTCCTAAAGAGTAATTTAATTCTGGAAATAATTTTCTTCAGTTTTTCATAATTATTATTAAAAATATTTATCTGATCAGAAAACATAAAATAGAAAGAAGTTCCATCTCGCAATTCTCTACAAAGCTATATTAAAAAAAAAATAATAATCGTAAAAAATTGATAACTTATCATTCACGGTATAAACTTGAAAAATCTCATAGGAAAAGTTCCTTGAGATTATGTAATTATTAAACTACATATTTCAATAAATTGCGGTTGACCTTAACGAACATTATTTACCATATACAGCAAAAAGAAAAGATTCATTGTATTATATATATTTTAATTGAGGAAGGTTTAATTGAATGAATTTGAAAATTTTTGAAAATGTTACCATTATAAAGCTTTCTCTATCAGGAAGCAAAAATAAGAAATACCATTTTGCGGTCAAACTATGCCAGATACGGAAAAAGACAAAAAGAGGAAGATTATGCATATAAAAAAGATCTACAAATTTGTTACTATTCACTTTGTGATAGAATACGTAGTTTTTATTTTAATATTAAAAACCATCTAAAATCTAATCAAAATTTTTTGAACAAACGACGCAAGGTGTGAGAAAAAATTCATCAACAAAAGTTGTACACACAAATATGATATATAAATTTGTTATTAATAATCTTTTGACGAAACGCGAAGGTTTTTGTTATTGTTTCAATCGTTAAAGAAAGGATGTGTATTCTTGGTTTGAATCGTAAAAATAACATTGAAAATAAGCAAATTAAATTCATGGAAAAATGACACAAGTTGCAGTAATATGTTTGATAGCAAAAATTTTTTTTTCAGCGAATGCGCACTTTTTTATATTATAAAAACAAGATAATAAAAATACGTATGTTTCAATACCAGCGCATATGAGGGATTCTAATAATATTCATTTTTTGGAATGATACATTTGGAAAAGCAATAGGTCATAAGCGCTGACATTTGGCAAAGAAAAAGGACATGGGTGCCAAAGTTTGAAATTCCAACACGGCATGAGTGCCAACATTTGCGAAAGTGATAGGTCATAAGCCCCAAAATTTGACATAGCAGAAGGGCATGGTTGCCAAAGTTGAAATTCTAACAAGGCATAAGTGCCAAGATTTGGGAAAGTAATAGGTCATAAGCCTCACAGAAAAAACGGAAAATAAACTTTACATCGATTTCCGACGAAAGATTGTCTGCGACAAAAATTCCTACAGGGCATACGCGCCAACATTTAGCAAAGCAAAAGGGCATGCGCGCCAAAGTTTGAAATTCCAACAGGGGATAAGTGCCAAAATTTGACACAATATTTTGTGTACATTGTGCCAATATTTGGCACAGCAAAAGGGCATAACAGCCAGCAATCGGCAAACCAAATGGGCATAAGCGTCAAAGCTTGACATTTCAAAAGGACGTATGTACTGACATTTGGCATAGTAAAAGGGTATAAACGCAAAAGTTTGAAATTCCCAAAGGTCACGACTTAATTAATTTTTTTTTAAAGAAAAATAATTGTAAGGAATGATTTCAAAAATTTTGCTCTTATTGAAGAATTGAGTTAATTATGTTGCATCTTGAAAATTTCGTAAAACTTTAAAAAAATTTGGAAACAAATTTTTCAAGAAATTTCATGAAAAAAATGTTTGAAACCGAATTTGAAAGACAAATTTCTAAGCTTCAAAAATTTTTAAAAACCTAATTAATTCGTGCCCCTCCGGATATTTAAACTTTTGCGCTTATACCCATTTACTGTAGCATTTGTTGGCGCTTATGCCCTTTTTTCTGCCAAACGTTATCACTTATGCCTTTTTGATTTTGAAAATTTGGTTTTAATCAAAGGAGATTAAATTTTCACCATAAAGTTCCACTTTTGACCAAAAAAGATTAAATTTGCACCTATAGACAAAAATATTCAAAACGAAAAGACAAATTTACAAAGAAATTAGTTGAATTTTCAACCAAGAAAGACTATGTAGTCAACAGGGAAGAAAAAGTTCACCAATATGTGGTACTTTTTAGCCAAAAGGAGAATTTTCTACAAAACAAGTGAATTTTCAAACAAAGGGAATTTTTCAGCCAAAAATACGAGTTTTCTATAAAATATATGAGTTTTGAAACAAACAGTTGAATTTTCAAATAAAAAAGATCAATTTTTAACGATAAATGGAATAGTTAAATTCTCAGTTGAAATAGATAATTTTCATTTTAAGAAAACGAATTTTCAATAAAACATGTTAATTTTTGATTGCAGAAATTAATTTTCAACAAATTAGTTCAACTTTCAACCAAGTAATTGAATGTTTAATAATAAAGATGAATTCTAAACGGAAAATGTGATAGTTGATATTTCAATCGAAAATATTTTTATATGAAATTAGGAACAGTTAAATTTGACCGAAAATAACCAATTATCAACAGAATTGTTGAATCTTGAACCAAAATAGATTAATTTTCTTCTAATCAGGGAGGCGATCATGTGATTTCAATTGACTTTTATTTCTCTTTCACGTGAATTTCAAATTCACCTCACTTCAAAAATTGTCACATTTTCAACCACATGATACAATTTTCAAACAAAAAATAAGAATTTCTAACAAACTGCATGATTGTTAAAGAATAAGTTGATATTTCAACCAAAAAATATTTCAAATTTAAATTAAAAACAGATAAATTCAACCAAAAAAGGTAAAATTCGAAAAAATATTTCAATCTCAAAATAAAACAGATCAATTTTCCTTTAAACAGTTGCCTTTTCAATGAAATAGATGAATTTTCAAACAAAGAAGACAAATCTTGAAACAAAAAAGTGAATTTTCAAACAAAAAGAATGAATTTTTACCAATTGTTGTTGCATTTTCAGCAAGGAGCCGACCAAAATTTTCGTTCCATTTTGTCTGGTCCCGGATTTCCAGCCCCATAATAAAATTTTAACCGTAAAAGGTGAATGAACAAGAATTAAGAAATTAAGTTTCAACAAAAAATAGTTCAATATACTTATTGGACGATGGACAAACAGTAATTTCGACAATGTATGGACTAAAGAATAGTACAAGTAATTTGAATAAATAACAATATTCATTTGCACTACTTAAAAAATATTAGTCTCGAAAACTGGAATTTTTTGATAGAATATAGAGTTAAGTTTCTGTTCGTTTCCTAAGTTTATAAAATTTCAGTAAGTTTTTATGCACTTGTGGGGGTGTCAGAGGAAATCTTACACTATCTTACATGTGTAGGAAAGGGGTTTAAATGTCAGGAAAGCACCTTAAGTAATTTATGGGTGATCTCTCATTCGAATTAGAATGAAGGGGATTTGGTTGGTTGCCTTCTCATTCTTCTTTTCTCTTTTTTATTTTTGTCCAAAGAAAAATTTGTGGTGGTTGTCCAAATTTTATCGTTGAATTCTTGTTTTATATTCAGGAATTCTATATATTGACTTGATTATTGGACGTTAAAGGAGATTTTTAATTTGGTTTTAGTCTATGGTCCTGAAGCCTTCAGGAAGGTTAAATTATAGTGTGATATCAACCAAAGATTAAGAGGCAGTATCCTTCAAAAAGGGATTTTGATTGAATGTCGAAGAACTGATGTTTTACCTAAAAAGATATTTTTCTTGGATAACAAATTTAGAGATTTTGTTTTTCACAGTAATTTTTGCAACAGACAATTCAAACATAATTTAAAGAAATTCAAACTCTCAATGCTGAATTTACTGCTCAAGGATGTTTCAAATCATGTTAATTTTTTAAAAGTGAAAATCTCAAGAATTGAAAGTGAATTAGAATTATGTTTACCACAAGATAAAATCATTCATCTTCTAAAACATCAGATTTTCCTTAATCAACGATTTTTAAATAATGATAAAAAGCATGAGAACAAACTTTCTATTTTGATTGATCAACAAACTAATATTAAAGAGCAAAATTTGAATTTACACAAAATTTTTGAAGAAGATAAGGATCCTTGGTTTGTAAATTTAGCAAATATTCAAATTCCTGTTTCAGTTACAGATATTCTCAGATCAGGTAAAGGTTTTAGTAACCATGTGGTAAAAAGTAAATCAAAAAAAATGATGGAAATGGTCAAAGATGTTGAATCAAGTTTGCACAAAGTTCCAATATTGGATCAACAAGATTTCCGAAACAAGGTTTTACATTTGTTAAAGAGTTTTGTTGATAAGAATTGTTTGCACATTAGTAGTATTGATCGTAAAATTTCTGAATGCTTCAGGGTAACAAAAGATTTCCTTAAGAACAACCCTGATATAATTTGCATGAATGCTGATAAAGGTAATATTACAGTTTGTATGAAGAAATCAGATTATATTAGGGATATGGAGGATTTACTTTCCAATTGTGATAACTTTGAATTATTGAGTAAAAATCCGTCAAAACAATTGAGAAGAGACACTTTCAAGATGCTAGACAATTGGAGAAAGAAAGGACTTTTGGGAAAGGATATAAGATGGACTGATATGAATACTAGGGAGACAGTTCTTTCAAGATGTTATGGTCTGAGAAAGTTTCATAAGGAGGGCTATCCTTTGAGAATTGTTGTTTCAACTATTAACACTCCACCGAAATTTTTAGAAAAAAACTTTAATTTGATACTTAAAGACTCAATTACAACTTCTAAATACAATATTAAAAATAGCTGGAAATTTCAAAAAAATATTATTAAAAAAACTGTCCCTGATGACCATGTAATGATTTCTTTGGATGTTGTTGCAATGTTCCCAAATATACCCCTTGAATCAGTTAAACAAGCAATTTTAAATAGATGGGACAATATAAGGACACGTACTCGATTAAGTCAAAAATATTTTATTGAAGGGATAGTTTTCATTATGAATTCAACTTATTTTAAATTTAATGGATCCTTTTAATAGGCAAAAGTTTGGTACTCCCATAGGTTCAGTCATTTCTCCGATTTTGGCAGAAATGGTTATGGAAGATTTGGAAGTCTTTGCTTTCAAGAAGCTGGATTTTGTTTTGCCCTTTTACTATCGGCATGTTGATGACACCTTGTTGTGTGTTCATCTAGCAAAGTTACAGGCGGTTTCTGATGCTTTTAACAGTTTTCATCCAAAACTTCAGTTTACCCACGGAATAGAGAAAAATAGTAAAATCAGTTTTCTGGACATAGAAGTAATTAAAGGCCAGGATGGTAATATTATTACCAATTGGTACAAGTAAAATACATATTCAGGTAGAATTTTAAATTTCTTTTCGGCTCATCCTTTTCAAAACAAAATTGCAGTCATCAAAAACTTAGTCGACAGGGCTCTAGGCTTGTCTCACATTTCATTTCACAAAGAGAATTTGAATATTGTTAGGAATATCCTTTTTCTGAATCATTACCCAAAAAAGTTGGTTGAGCAGCAAATCACAATTAGAATTCAACAAATCAAAAACAAACAAAGTAACATTTCAGCTACAGATAATCAGAAGGAATTGAGAGAATATAATTCTTTTAATACTTTTGTTCTTCCTTTTTTTGGTCCAATTTCTAATACTATTCAATTCGTGTTGAAAAAATTTAATATTCATACTATTTTCCGTATGCCATTTAATATGGATTCAATAATAACTTTTGGTAAAGATCCTTTAGATAAATTTGAAAAGGGTGGTGTGGTTTACAAGATCACTTGCAAGATCTGTAAGATGACTTACGTGGGACAGACTGGAAGACTTCTTAATACTAGGGTGGAGGAGTACAAAAGTGATTTTCGTTTAGGACGTTGTTATAAGAGTGTTCTTGCTAGACATCCGAGAGGGTTTGTTGATGTTGACCATGAGTTTGACTGGGATAATGTTGAAATTTTACATAATGAAAGTAATGAGAGAAAAAGAGAATTCATGGAAATGCTTTATATTAACAAACAAAATAAGTCCTCTATTAATTTAAAAACTGATTTAGATAGATTAAACAAAAGTTATTCAAGTTTGATTAATTACATTTAGTTTTCATGAGTCTTGACTTTCTCTTATTTCTTGCTTGTTGTGACGGATTGGCCTATTGACCCACATTCAGATCTCAGGTATCGAAGGGATAGCGTCGTTGCTTGGTCGCTGTTCCCATCTGTTTTTTTTTTGCCTTGATAAGGGTGCTGTGTGAGCACCGAAACGTTGGCAAATACTTTGCATGCTTTTTCATTGTGATTTGATGATAATAAAAATAAAAAAGACGAAAGAAATAAAAAAGAGAAGGAAGGGGATTTGGTTGGGTGCCTTCTCATTTTTCTTTCCTCTTTTTTATTTTTGTCCAAAGAAACAAATTTTTGTATTTTGTTTTTTAGGAATTGCAATAGGAGCATTTTGTCGTGGTTGTCCAAATTTTATCGTTGAATTCTTGTTTTATTTTCAGGAATTCTAAATATAAACTAGAAAAATTCAAAATTACGCAGTTTTACTCCTACCCCAACTGACTTTACTCAGTAGAGAATCAATTCTTCCAAACACTCTTTTCATCGATCAATTCAGATCCCTGATACTTCAAAAGTGACTTCTTGTTCTCATTTTTAATCTCAAATCTGATTTCGGAAGTGATTATTCTCTCTCTTCAACAATTTTGAGTTTGTGAGCGAGCTATTCTCCTATCATTTTACACCCTTCATTCGATTACTTGTCTCGTTCTTCAACTTGGGATTTAAGCATTCAAAATAAACTAAACCCATGCATTTTTGGAAGAATTAAAAAAAAAAGACTTTTATTCAAAAATTTAAAAATACAGAAATCTATGTGAGATTATATTAGTTGTATATTTCTTTCGTTACATTGATGTCTGCCTCCTCTAGGTAAAGGTCTTCTATTTCTACTTGGAGGAGGAGGTGGTTCTTCTGATTGAAAGATTTCTTGATCTGTAGGAGTCGTAGGTGGAGTCCAGTTTGCAAAATTTTCTTCATTTTGAAATTCCTCTCTGGTAGAATTGCTGAAGCCAACTCAAGAATAGATTGGTGAACCATGCCTTGAACCAGGTCTTAGAAAAAACATTGGTGGATTTCGGTTTCAATTGATAGGTTCTTGTGAAGGATAAACTTCATTAAATTGTGATGGTGATCTATAATTTCCTGTGACTGATGGTTCTAAAAATCTTAAATTTTCTGATCCAATTTTTTTCAAAGAAAACACGTGATCCTAATTTCATTCATTAGCCACTTCCTGGGTATCCCTGGTATCCCTGGTATCCTTGGTATGCGTCGTAACCTGGGTATTCTGATCTTGAATTTATGCGTGATCCTGGAGGTAATACCCTATTTGCGTTTGGAGGAGGAGGTGGGTTTTTACGTTGCTTGATTCCCTTATTTTGAGGAGTTGAGGGTGGATCTTGAAATTGCGAAATTCCACTATGTGGAGGAGACGAGGGTGGAGTCATTTCATTTTGTCCATTGTGAAACTGATTACCGTAAACACGGCTAGAGGAACCTGAAGAATGGGTTGGCGAACCATGCATTGGAAAATAAGACTCTTGTGGATAATGTTGACCGTTGTAAGTTTGGTGTGCAGATTGACCTACATTGTATGATGATGCTGATCTCTCATTTCCATGTACTGATAATTCTGACATTTCTTGATGCAAAGATCGACGATTTCCTCTTGGAGGAAGAAAAACAGGATCTTCATTTAGGAAGGCGGCTAAATCTTGATTAGATTTATAATTGTTGCCGGCCTGCATACTCAATTCTGCAAAAAAAGGTTATATATTTTAAATTTTGGAAAAAATTAGTTCGGCTATCCGAGTAGATTGAGATTCTTCTATCGGAAAATTAGAGAAAGAATACAAAATATATTCTAGGTCATCAATAGGTGACCCAGACAGAATTGAGCAATTTAAACACAATGCTATCCGAAATAAAAAGTCTTATTTGAAGAACTTCAGATAATTTCAAATCTGAATTGTAGTAATCTTATTTCTTCACTTTTATTATTAATTACCAATTTTTTTATTTATTAGCAATAATTAAATATTAATATCGAAATGGAAACTCTAAATTTGATCTATAGATGTTGAATATTTGAAGTTTGACTAATGAAGAAGTAACATTTTTGCGTTTTACTAATAGTAAAAAATCACAAGATTATTTTTCTAATGCCAAATAGACAAAATATTGACTAATTTTTTAGCGAGGTTTAACCGCTCTGATTTTGAGTGTTCACTAGATTTCAATATTATAGAGATTTCAAAAACTGTTGCAGATTTTAAATAACTTATTAAAAATTTTCAAAAACTTTAAAACAATTCATTAATAATAATTTATTATTTTTATTTCAAATTATTATTATATTTGTATTATATTATATTTCAAAGATTTCACGAATATTTTTAAAGTTTCAAATTTGTGAAAAATGTTTCGAAAATTTAGCAGAGTTTTTGAAGGTTCTAAGAATATTTGAAAGATTTCACAATTTTTAAAGATTTAAAAACATTTGTAAGATTTCCAATATTTCACAAATTTCAAGAATTGCACAAGATTTGAAAGATTTCAAATAAAATTTTGATTTGTTAGAAAACTTCCAAACATTTAAGCAAGACTTCAGAGATTTCCAAGATTTCAAAAAATTCAAAGATTTAAAAAGATTTTAAAGATTTCAATGAATTTACAAAAATTTCAGAAATTTCACAAAGATTTCATAAGAATTTCCAATTGGTCAGAAACGTTTTGAAAACCAACCACAGGTTTCAAATATTTAAAGAAAATTCCGAAGAATTTATCAAATATTATTTATATATTATTATATTATTATATTTACCAATAGAAATAAAGAAAACCGCAAGGGCAAAGAGTTGAACAGCAAATATGGACATCATTTTCACGTTATATTGACTTCATTCAAAAAGATTTCGAAGATTTCGAAGATTTGACAAAGACTTTAATGATTTTGGAAAAATCAAAAATTTCAAAAATTTTGAAGATTTCCAAGAACGTGAAATGTACGACTCAATGGGTTTCAAGTGTGCTCAGTCTTTTATACAATTTGGTGATGCTGGAGGGAATCAAGTTGGCGGAAATAGAGATTCACAAGTGTCATCATGAGGCCTTGTCATTGTTTCAAAATCCCGTACTTTTATTCAATTTTTCTATCTTTGTGCGCTTTGTAAGGATGTGTGAGAAAAGTGGGTCAGGAGCCTTGATAACGCACGACTACTCGATAAGAATTGAGCAAACGTTTAATTAACTAACATAATTTCCTTATTTCCGGTTCGATTTTCAAGAAACACGTGTTTTTTTTAACGATTTTTATCCACATATAATTACTTTTATCGATATACCAATCCTTCGATTTGGAAATATTGAAAAAAAAATAAATGTATTAATAATATTGAAGAAATTCATTTAGAGAAAAACGATTTCACAATCCAATTTAAGACTGGATTAATTTTTTGAATCAATCAACTCAACTTAAGCACAGTTGGATTAAAATCGAATTTCCTTGAACTTTGTTCGAAATAATTTCGAACTTACCAACTTTAATTGAGTATCCACTAAAATAAATTTTTATTCAGTTGTACATTTTGATCCAATTAAAAAAATATCATAAAATTTGGTCTACCGGTCAAAAAAGTTCAAAATTAATAAAACAGCGACAGTTTTCATTGCTTTCAAAAAAAATCTCATTTTTAATGGAAACACAAGGTATTAAAAAAGTTTGCAAAGAAACTATTCAAACTTCCAAGTAAGAGAAACATTTTTTTGACGAAATACTTCCATTTTTAGCAAACAGTTAAATTTTTAATCTATGAAGATGAATTTTGAAGCAATTGTACTATTTCTTACCAAAAAAGAATAAAATCTAACCAAAAAACAGTTTTGTTTCAAACGAAATTGTTAAATTTTCATAAAAATAATTTAATTTTTAACCAAAATTATGAATCACCAATAAAAAATGCATTTCCTAATAAGCAGTTCAACTTTTGACCAAGTAGTTAAGTTTTCAATAAAAAAAAATAATTCCGAACGAAAAATATAATAGTTGATATTTGATACTTGAATCCTCAATCAAAACAGATTGATTTTTCACTAGAAATCAAAAAAGATAAAACTTCTACAAAAAAAAAAATATTTTTAACCAAGAAAGATTTTTCAATCAAAAGTGAAAAAAAATTGCAAGTAACTTATCAAATTTTCAAGCCAATGAGACAAATTTTCCACAAAGCAGTTGAATTTTCCAGCCAAAAATATGCTTTTTTAACGAAAAAGTTAATTTTTAATCAAATGGGGAAATTTTTAATCTAGAAAGATGAATTTAGAACCAATCAGACTAATTCTTACCGAAAAATCAAATTTAA
This sequence comes from Andricus quercusramuli, assembly GCA_932178445.1. Classification (NCBI taxonomy): domain Eukaryota; kingdom Metazoa; phylum Arthropoda; class Insecta; order Hymenoptera; family Cynipidae; genus Andricus; species Andricus quercusramuli. The sequence continues at coordinate 13,586 of CAKNXH010079920.1, read as the reverse complement.
CCCATACAGTTGCATGTTTAATCGAATAGTTGAATTTCCAACAAAATACTTAAATTTTAAGCAAAAAAGTTAAATTTTGAACAAAAATTGTGAATCATCAATACAAAAAAAATGAATTTTGTACGAAGAAGTTCAACTTTCAACAACGTAGTTGAATTTTTAGTCAAAAATGATTAATTTTGAGCGAAAAACATAATAGTTGATATTTCAAGCAAAAAAGATTTTAATTTAAATGAATAACAGTTGAATTCTTATACAAAAAAAAAAAAAATTCACATGAATTAGGTTGAATCCTCAATAAAGACAGATTGATTTTCTACCAAAAACTTGCACTTTCAATCAAAAAAGATAAAACTTCTACCCAACAAGGTTAATTTTCAACCCAGAAAGATCTTTCATGCAAAAGAGAAAAAAAGTCAACCAAATTATTGAATTTTGAAGCCAAATAGACGAATTTTCTGCACGAAAATATGAGTATTAAACCAAAAAGTTTATTTTTAATTAAATAGTTGAATTTTTAACCTACGAAGATGAATTTGAACCATTTAGACTAATTCTTTTTAAAAAAACTCAAATTTAACCAAAGGCTGTTGCATTTTAAACCAGAGAGTTGAATTTCCAGAAAAATAATTTATTTTTCAAAAAAGAAGTTGAATTTTTAACAAAAATTATGAATCATCGATAAAAAAATTAATCTTTTAGAAAGAAGTTGAATTTTCAATCAATTGTATTTTTAATCGAAAAAGATTAATTCTGAACAAAAAATATAATAGTAGATATTTCAAGAAAATTTTTTTTTTTATTTCAATTGAAAAGGCAGTTTAATTCTTCCAAAAAATGAATTTTCATGCAGATAAGATTGATTTTTTACTAAAAACTTGCACGTTTAATGAAAAAAGAAAAATTCCACAAAAGAAGATTAATTTTCAACCAAGAAATATATTTTTCACTCAAAAGAGAAAAACAATGTCAACTAAATTATTAAATTTTCAAGCCAAACGGATGAATTTTTAACAAAACAGTTGAATTTTGCACTCAAAAATATGAATTAAGCATCCTCATTCTAGAAGACACTTAGCTGTGTCGTTACCGACACGCTGACCAATTTTTCAAAATGACCAACCGAATTTTTTCTCTAAAATTGATAGTTTTTCCACAAAAAATTAAAAACTAAAAATTTTAATTCTACGGAATTTGTTATTAATAATTACGCAAATTGTTACTTAATGTCTCATATTCAGCTTTTAATCACTGTTAGTTTGTTGTCGGATATTTTCAGTGGAAAACGCCCCTTTTGTATGGAAAAATTATCAATATCAGCTTTTGTTCAAAAAATGTTTATAACAATCACATACATTAATTTTTGAATAATCCGTTGGTTAATTATCGCAAGAATTATTATTCAAATAATAATAATTGAAAAAAACTATTTTTCCTACGAGTAAATGGCCATTTGGGACATTTGTTTACATAAATTGTTATCAACAATTTATAATATTCATGTTTAATATAGCTCAAAGTATATAAATGTTTAAAAAAAAAATTTCAAATTACTTTCCAGTCGGACGAATCAACTTAGTTATGAGAAAATCACATTTGTTGAGAATTTGTTCAAAAAAATGTTTATAAAAACAATAAATGTTAACTAACGCTACTTTTTTGTTATAAATAATGATTCTTATTAAAAACTTTAGCAAGTAGCGAGAAACAAATAATTGTTCCTATGAGAAAAAAAACTATTAAGAAATTGTTTATGAAAATTGTTAATAATAATTAGGCTGAATATTATTGAAATTATTTCTATTTGATGAGTGCCGATTTAATAATTTCAGCTAATAGTAAGTTTCTTTCTGTATTTTTTCTTGAGATAAAAATTTACAAAGCTTAAATGGCCAATTTTGTCACTATATTGTTTAAAATTTTTCGTTTAAAATCAAACTATTCCAGTTGAAGGTTCATAATTTTAGTTGAAAACTTATCTCTTTCTTTGAAAATGTAACTATTTTTCATTTAAGTTGAAAATTAAAGTCTTTGGTTGAACATTAATTTTTTCACTAAAAATTTAATCAGTCAATTTCCGGTTGACTTTTTATCTTCCTTAGTTGGAAATTCGCCTTATTTTTGTAGAAATAAATCTTCTTCTTTGGAAATTAATTTTTTTAGTTTAAAAATTCAGCTATTCCAGCTGAAGCTTTATGATTTCAGTTGAATATACATAACTTTGGTTGAGAATTCATTTTTTAAAGTGAAAATTTAACTATTCCATTTTTGGTTTAAAACTGATCTTTTTTAGTTCAAAGTTCATCTATTTGGTTGGAAATTTGTCTGTTAGTTCCAAATTAATCTTTTTCGTCGAAAATTCAATTGTTTGGTTCATAATTAATTTTTTTAAATTGAAGATTCATCATTAGAGTTGAAAATTCATCTCTTTGCTTGACAAATAAACTTTTTTAGGTGAAAATTTGTATTTTTGGGTATAAATTAATCTTTTTGGTTGAAAGTGATTATTATATTTAAATTCAACTATTTCAGTTGAAGATTTCTCTCACTGGTTGAAAATTTTTGTTTCTGGTTTAAAATTGAACTATTTCAGATGAAGATTTAAAATTTTAGTTGAAATTTCATCACTTTGCTTGAAATTGTAAGTATTTTTTTTTAAATAATTTTTTTTTGAGTTAGCTTTTATGTGTGTAAAGTAATTCATTCAACTGAAAATGTTACTAATTCCAATTAAAAATTCATATTTTTTGTTAAAAATTCTTCTGTTTGGTAGGACAATAATTTTTTGAATAAATGATATGAAATTTTCAACTATTTCAGTTGACAATTCATTGTTTTTGTTGAAAACTCATCTTTTTGGTTTAAATTTAACCGTTCCAGTTGAAAATCCATCATTTTGGTTTAAAATGCATGGCTCATGTTGGAATTTGAACTATTTTTTTGAAAATCTTTTTTTTTCTTTTTTTTTTTGAAAATTAATTTTTGGAAGAAAAAGTTTATCTATTCTTTTTTTTGTTCGAAATTGATATTTTTAGTGGAAAGTTTAAGTATTTGTTTCAAATATGAAAATATGAATGTTACTTCTAGTTGACCAGGAAAACCCGGAAAATGACCGTGAAGTTGAAATCGTACGCCGAATCACCACCCTGATTATTTTTAAACAAACTAGAAATAATAAAAATATAAATCTTTTAAACATTTTTCAATATTATAGTATATTAATAGTACCTATATATTTACTAATATGTAATATTTCACATATATAATATATAAATAGTTTCAAACAAAAATATAATAGTTATATTCTCAGTTATAATAATTAACTTTCAAACAAAATAGAATAAATTTTCAAGAAAGAGTTCAATTTTCAACCACAGAAATTAATTTTCCACAGAGTAGTTCAACTTCACGAAGTAATTGAATTTTCAACAAAAAAATATCAATTCTTAACGAAAAATGTAAAAGTTGATGTTACAACCAAAAACAAATTTTATTTCAAATTAAAAACAGATAAACGTTTATTTTTCAGCCTGCTGGCCTTAAAAAATTGACTTGCTTACACATCCATTTTTTACAGAATTTCCTTAAAACTAACCCTTAAGAACTAACATCCATCCATTCCTTATCTCTAAGCCGCACGCTCGTATCGCCTTGCCTTCCTCGCTTCGCCTCGCCTCGCTCGCATGTCCCTACTTTTTCGCATTGCCTCGCTTGCCAACCTCTGTTTTCGCAGCTAATACCTATTACTTATCTACTATTTACAATATTTACATCTTACTTATATCTACTTTCTCTCCTATTTACAATCTTTCCTTCTCCACTCCTCTTCCTCCTTCCTTCTCTTCATCTCCATCTTACCCACCACTCCCTTCACCCATGCTACTGCCCTTTTTTCCCCCTTTTCATGCAACAATGCCTCCATGCTTATCTCACTTCTTTCCACCTCCCCGCACTCCTCCAGCCAGTGCTCCACTCTTGCATCCCCTTTTCCGCACAGTTCACACATCCTCTTCTCTCGAGAGAGCCAAAACCTATTGAAACCCTCCATACAACCACACCTCATCCTCGCTATAAGTTCCTGACTTCCTTTCTCTCCTTTCACACACAAATATTGCGCTCTTGCCCTTGGCATAATCCACACATAGTTCCCGTTAAATCTTGACTCTCTTATTCTCTCTTCCCCTTCTGTCTTCTCTCTCTCCATGCTGTTTTGCTTAACCAATTCATAAACCTTCCTTCCTTCCTCGTGCATCCTTCTCACTTCATCCATCTGCAATCCATTCATTCTAAAATACCGTTCCCTCTCCGCCTCCATCTTCCCACCACCTCCCCTGTTCTCCTTCTCCCACCAACACTCCCTAACCAGCCTACTTCCCCCCTCTTCCAAAAATTTCTCCTCATATTTACACGCCCGGCTCCCTGCTAGAATTCCTACACTCGTTCTCCCCGTCTCCCTCCTGACAATATAATTAGGCGTGTTCCTTGCCAACCCCAGGGTCCACTTTACATACCTCTCCTGCGTTCTATTTACCTCTTCACTTTCCTTCCACCCCCACACCTCTACCCCATACAATAGCACACTCATCACTAGTGAATCAAACAATTTCATTCTCCTTCCAAAGTCATCTGCGAATAACTTCATTCCCAACCCCCACACCTGCCTCATCACCACATTTGCCCTCCTCACTCTCTCTTTTATGTGGCCATCCACTCCCCCATTCCTTCGAAACACGAAGCCCAGGTACACAAACTCTTTAACCTCCTGTACCTCCTTTCCTTTCCACTTCCACTCCCTTCCCTTATCCCTTCCCCCTCCTTTTCTGAACACCATAACCTTGGACTTTTCCGCATTCAGCTAACCCCTTTTCATCCAGGTATCTTCTCAACCTCTTCATCATCTCCTTTAAGGCCTCCTCGCTGGCTGCCAGCAACACTATCAAATTAAAAACAGTCAAATCAAATTGAAAGAAGAAGAATTTTCAACAAAATAGTTAAATCCTAAAAGAAGATAAATTAATTTTCCACCAAACAATTGCATTTTTGACCAAAAAATATTAAAATTTCACCAAAAGAGATGAATATTCAAAACAAAATGACGATTTATCATGGAGTAAGTTGAATTTTTAACCAGGAAATATTTTTTAGTCAATACGGAAAAAAATTCATACAAAATGTTAAATTTTTAAACCAAAAAAAAAAAAATTTCTATAAAAAAGTTGAATTTTCAACTAAACAGTTGTATTTTCTACCAAAATAGTTGAATTTTCAAAAAAAACAACAATTTTCAACAAATGACATGCATTTTTAAACGAATAGTTAAATTTTCAACAAAATACATTAATTGCCGACTGGAATATTGTATTTTCAAAAACAAAAATTTTTTTCACTGAAAGAGATGAATATTTAGAACGAAAAGACAAATTTCGAAGAAATGAATCGTATTTCTAATAAAGAAAGATTTTTCAGTCAATAGGAAAGAAAAAAAATTCATTCAAAATGTTAAATTTGTAAGCCAAAAAGACGAATTTTTTACACACCCAAAAATTAGTTTTTTGAATGTCAACGTGAACCAATAAATTATTTCCTTTCAAATCAATTGCATTTGATTTTCCTTTGAATTTCGAATATGCGCAGGATATTGTGACCATTGAGAGATCATACCCCTATGCTTAAGGGACCAAAAACTAATTTTTTTCAAATTTCCGTTATAAAAATTGACACTTTTATTAAATCTGCGGAAAAAATATACTATTATGAAGTTAAGAGGAAATAAATGTTGACGTATTTCAGCATTTTCGTGAAAAAAATGTTTTATGGGTAAACTACCCCTCTATTCTATTTATTAAATTATTCACACAAAAAAAAATCTCAATTTTTTTTAATCCGATGATGCTACACTTTCGGTTCACACTTGAATATTCTAATCGAAGTTCGAAAAAAGTGGAATTCGCCCTTCTAAGAGGGTAAACTACCCTTAGGTTAGTTCCACTTTCAAATTTCATGCCACGCTCATTATTATTTGGAATAAATATTTGAATTGAGATGCAAAAAAATTGTGTTGATACTCGATATGTCAAATGGGTGGAAACAACCCCTAAAAGTCACCCCCCCCCCCAAATTTTAATTCATAACATTCCTGAATGACGCCTAATTAATTGTCAGGTATTTGGATTCAGTTACGTGTCTGTTCATAGCTGAAAATTAAAAAACTCTTCTTAAGAGTGACATTCAGGGGTAGTTTTCACCCCCTTGAACTTTCAAGTGGTAGATGAGAATAATACGCTACACAAATTAGTTTTGCATATCAATTTAAACATTTATTGAAAATAATAATGAGCATTGCATGAAATTTGAAAGTGGAACCAAAGTAAGGGTAGTTTACCCTCTTAGAAAGGCAAATTCCACTTTTTTTGCACTGCGATCACAATATTTAAGTGTGTACCTATCTCTCTAAAGTGTCTTACTATCGGTTTCCAAAAAAAAACTGAAATTGTTTTCTTGTGCGAATAATTTAATAAATAGAATAGAGGGGTAGTTTAACCATTGAAGATTGTTTTCACAAAAATTCTGGAATACCTTGACATCAATTTTTCTTCCTTGAACATAGGGGTAGCATCCCCCAATGGTCACAATACACTGCACATACTCGAAATTCAATGTGAGATCTAATGCGATTGATTTGACAAAAAATAATTGATTGGTTTAAGTTAAAATTCGAAAAAATAATTTTGGGTGAGAGTGACTTTTTGTTTTTATTGTAAATTTAAAATCAGATTTCGAAAGTGTTTATTGTCTCTTCTGAAAAATTTCAATTTCATGAGTTAGATATTTTCTTATCGTTTCATATCCTTCATTAGATTACTTTTCTCGTTTCCAACGTGGAATTTAAGCATTCGAAATCAGTGAAAATCATGCCTTTACAGAGAAATTTAAAACAAAATTATTTAAAATTTCTACAATAGAGAAAGCGATGCGAGATTATATTTGTTTTATATTCCTTCGATTGCTTAATTCAGATTATATTTCTACACCATGATAAACAGGTGAACCAACAAAATTTTTTTATTGGTTTTGGGTGATTTGACGAAATATGAGTAATTTGGAGATTGATGTATGCTTCAGTCTCAAACAAAATTGAGCGATTCAAAAACAATGCTCTGAAATAAAAGAAGTCTTATTTGAAGAACATAAAATAATTTTAAATGTGAATCGTAGAATTCTTACTTCCTTACTTTTATAGTCATATATTAATGGAAATGATAACTCTGAATTTGATTTATTGAAGTTGAATGTTTGAAGTTTGACTAATGAAATAGTAACAATTTTGCATTTACTAAAGTCAAATCGTCAAAATTTTAACTAATTTTTCAGTGAGGGGTTGACCACTCGAGTTTTGAGTATACACTAGTTTTCGCAGATTTCAATAAATTTGTTAACATTTTTTTCAATTTTCAGAATGTTTTCAATGATTAAACTAACATTTTTAAGATTCTACCAAAATCCAAAGAATTTCAAAGGTTATGGAAAAGCTCAAAGATTTTAAAGATTTCACAAAAATGTCAATAACTTCACAAAGATTTGACAGATTTCAAAAAATTTCAAATTTGAAATTTGAAGAGTTAACAAAAATTCTTGAGATTTTACAAATTTCAAACATTTGAGAAGATTCGAAAGGTTTAAGACATATCACAAAAATTGGAAAAGATTTTATAGAAAATTTTATATTTGTCTGAAAGTTTTCAAAGCTTAAACACAGATTTTACAGACTTTCGAGAATTTCACAAATTTCAAAGATTTAAAAATATTTAAAAAACTTCACATATTTCACAAAATTATCAAGATTTCACAAAGGTTTCATTAAAATTTTTTAATTTTTCAGAAAATTTTCGATGATTTAACAAAGCTTTTAAGGATTTCCAAGATGTCACCAATTTCAAAGATTTAAACAGATTTGAAAAATTTCTGAGATTTCACATAGATTAAAAAATATTCCACAGATTTTAGTGATTTCGTAAGGATTTTAAAGATTCAATCAGGATTTCCAAGATTTCATAAATTTCAAAGATTTCACAAAGATTTCGATATCAGAGATTTCACAAATATTTTTAAATAGCTCAAATTTGTTAGAAAGAATTCAAAGAGCAAATAATATTTTAAAGATCTAATCAAATTTCCGGAAATTTCAAAGATTACAAAAATTATAAGAGACTTCAAAGATTTTCAAAGATTTAATAAGAATTTTCAATATTTTTAAGATCTGACCAAAAGATTTCACACAAATTAAAAAAGATTACAGAAAATTCAGAGATTTCACAAATATTTTTAAAAATTTCATAAAAATTTGTTTACTCTTCAGAAATTTTCCAATCCAAAATTCGAAAGTTTTTACCAATATTTCTCAGATATCACAAATTTAAAAGATTTAAAAATATTTCCAAGATTTCAGAGATTTAACAGAGATTCTAAAAGATTTCCTAAAAAATCTCAATTTGTTAGTAAGTTTGTAATTACGAAACAAAGATTTTAAAGGTTCAACCAAGATTTCCAAGATTTCACGAATTTCAAAGATTCAAAAATCTTTAAAAGGTTTCAGATATTTCACATAAATTTCATAGATCTAACAAGAATTTTAAATATTTCCCAGATGTCACCAATTTCAAAAATTTAACAAGATTTGAAAGCACGAAAATTTCAAACTATTTCATAAACAAATATTAATTTGTCCGAAAATTTCCAAACATTTTAAAGATTTAAGCAAGTTTTCACAAATTTCAATGATATAAAAATATTTCAAAGATTTCACAAATATTTCATAAAAATTTGAAAATTTTCAGAAGGACTTAGAAGATTTGACAAAGATTTCCCATATTTAAGCAAGATTTCCAAGATTTCAAACATTTCAACGATTTTGAAAGATTTCATGAAAAAATGTTCATTTTCCGAAGGTTTCCATACATAAAACAAAGATTTTAAAGGTTTAACCAAGCTTTCCAAGATTTAATAAATTTCAAAGATTTAAAAGCATTTCAAAGATTTCAGATATTTCACAAAAATTTAATAGATTTCGTAAATATTTTATAACAATTTTTTCAGTTGTCATCAAATTTTCGAAGATTTAACAAGTATTTAAAATATTTCCGTAAGATGTCATCAATTTCAAAGATTACAGAGATTTAACAAAGATGTCAAAAGTTTCACAAAGATGTCAAAATGTTTCTTTAAAATATCGAATTTCTCAAAAAAGTGGCGAAAATTTAACAAAGATTTTGAATCTTAACTAAGATTTTCTAAATTTCACAAGTTTCAAAAATTTAAAAAGGATTTCAAAGATTTCACAAAAATTTGAAATATTTTTCAAAGCTTTCAAAAGATTTGTCAGAAAGGTTTCAACAATTTATCAAATATTTCCAAGATTTCACAAATTTCAATAATTTAAAAAGATTTCAAAGATTTTAGATACTTCATAAAAATTTTAAAAAATTTTCTAATTCGGGAATTTTTTCATTCGACAATTTTTCAGTTCGGAAATTTTATTATTCGGAATTTTCCTATTCTTTAATTCAATTAAATTTAGTTGTGTACTTAATTTGTTGATTAAGTCTATAAACGCGTCATGCTAATAGAGACGGAGAAGGAGCCCTGATAACGCACAATTACTACAATTACACAATTACAATTAATTATTAGTTAATTTTTTAATTAAATCAAATTAAAACTTTAAAATTGAAAATTGATAGTCTGATTCAATTAAATTTAATTACTTAGTTAATTAAGTCTATGAAAAAGTCTTGCTGGTGAAGATGAAGATTCACAAGTTTCTTATTGTGACCTTGTTATTGTTTCAATAAAGTTAAACATCTTGCGAAATCCCCTTCTTTTATTACTCGAAAAAATTGAAAAAACTTTAAAATAACAAAGGCTGGGCATCATTTTATCTTTACTGTTTGATTGTTAAATAAGACTTATATTTTTAAAGGATTTTTACTAATATGTGATTACTTGTGGCAATATACTCATAATCATTTAATTTACAAATATTAAAGAAAGAATAAACACGAATATGGGTTTATGACCTGATTCGAGCCAAATGTACATAACGATTTGAGTAATTTTGAGATTCGGTGATAATTCCGATTCTTAAAAGGAAAAAATAAAATATTAGTTGCTCGTATGTAATATTAAAATACGTAGTTTTCTCTCATTCGAGAAAATGAAATCCATATTTGCGATTCTGCTTCTTGCCCTTGCCGTTTTTTTCAATTCTATTGGTAAATATAATAACATCTAATAATATATGTGTAATATTATTCAAGAATTTTTCAATTATTACTGTGAATCTCAGAAATATTTTTTATCTGAAGTTCAATAAAAGCGTTGTAAACAATTGCAACGTTTTTATTTAACTTCAAATAAAAAATGTATCTGGGATTTATTGTGATATCGTGAAAAACATGATCATTTGATCAATGTTAAATTGATGTCGTATAATTGGTTTTAAAATTGTTTTCATACAGAAGAGAAGGTCTTGAAAACACAAACTTCGAAATGTTGCTTATTACAATCTTAAATTAATGAATATTTAAATCGATTTTTTAATTTCAAGAACATGATTTTTGAAACTTTAATTTCAAAATTGATGAGTTATGATCGAATTTTCTTTAACTTTTGTTGAAATAATTTTTAACTTACTAACTTTAATTCAATTCCACTATATTCAATTTTAATTAAGTTTTATACATTCTGCTCAAATTCACAAAAATGTATAAAATTTTGTGTGCCAGTTTCTTTTGACCTTAGAAAAATTTTAGAACTAAAGATTTTTCAAATTTGTTTACAATCTAAAATTCTTAGTGTTTCAACTAAGATATTTAGCTTTTTGTTCTCCACTCTCTCAATACTGTTTTAAGTTGAATGGTCGTTTGTAGAAAGGTTCCAAATGATTAAAACAGCGACAGTTAAAAAAAAAAACTATTTTCCATAAAATGCGCAAGATATGAAAAAAGTTTATAGAGTTAATTTGTTCCTCTTAAAATGCCCTACCCGTTTCGCTTTTCGATACTTCGCATCATTTTTTAAGTTTTGTATCTTATTATGGACTTCTTAAAAAAATAAGTTTCTTTTTTTAATCTCATTCAAGTTTGAGGGAGTATCACTTTCTTCCTCTATAGAGGGGCTGAACGTTTTTAAAGTTTAAAAAATTAAAAAATTTGTTTTATAAGTTCAAAAAATATTGTGAATGTTTTATGTGTACAGTTTTCGATAAAAAAATAATGAAAAAATAAATCGTAGCCCCGGGCAGAAAAACTTATAGTTTCGGTCGGGTGACGTTTCGTCGTACTACTTTCCAAGGAGGGGAAGTAAGGGGAAATTATGGGAGGGAAAGTAGGGTGAGTGACGGGAAATAAAGGAAAAAAATAGAGGAAATGAGGGGAAATGGGGGGAGTAAGGGGAGTGAGAGGAAATGAGGGGAAAGGAAGTAGGAAGAGTAGGGGAAAATAAGAGGGGAAGTAAGAGAAGTGAAGAAAAGTGAAAAGGCAAGGAGAAGTAGGAGAAACTTGGAGAAATAAAGTACCTTGAAGTAGGAGAAATTGGGGGCCTTGAAGTAGGGGAAGTAAGGGAAAATGAGAAATGGAGGTGCAGGGAAAACACGTGGAAATGAGAAATCGCGAAGTAGGGGAGGTAGAGAAGGTGAAGGAAAATGAGGGTGGAGGAGTAGGCGAAGTGAGGAGGAGGGAAGTATTAGGTGTGAGGGGAAATGAGGGTGGAGACGTAGAGTTAATGAGAGGATGGGAAGTAGTGGAATTGAGGAAAAATAAGAGGCTAGAAAAGTAAGGGAAGTGAGGGGAAGTGAAGGGACGGGAGGTAGGAAAATTGAGGAGGAATAAGGTGTGGGGAAGTAGTTAAAGTGAGGAGGGAAGGAAAAGTAGGGAAAATTAAGAGAAATAAGAGGCTGGCAAGTAGGAGCAGTGAGGGAAAATGAGTGATGGAGGAGTGGGAGTCAGGAGGGAAAATGAGGGGTGAGGGTGTAGGGGGAGCGGAGGAAGTGAGAAGGAAATGAGGGAAGAGAAAGTATGAGAAATGAGAGTGGGGGAGTAGGAGAACTGAGGGCGAATGAGGAACAGGAGAGTGATGAGAAATGAGGGGAGTGAAACTAGTAAAAGTGAGGGGAAATGAGGGTGAAGACGTATCGGAAATAAGGAGGCGAGAAGTAGAAAAAAGGGGGTGAGGTAGTGAGGGAAATGACAGGAAATTAGAAAAGATTTTGGGAATTGTTGGGAAATTAAGGGAGGGTGAGTAGGGGAAATGAAGGGAGAGAAAGCACAGAAAGTGGAGAGAAAATGAGGGGTAGGGAATTACGGAAGTAAAAGAACGTGAAGTATGAAAATGAAGGGAAAGTTAGGGGATTGGAAGTAGGAAAAGTTAGTGAAAACGAGGGGAGGATCGTAGGAGAAATAAGGAAAATGAGGAGATGTGACGCAGGGAAATTAAGATGAAATTATTGAAGGGAAAGTAGATAAAGTGATGGGAAAATGATGAGAGCGAAGTATGGGGAAGTGAGGGGAAAATAGCAGAGGGGAAGTACGAAAATAGAGGAAGTGAGGCTAAGGGAAGCATGGGAAGTAGAGGAAGTGAGGAGAAGGAGGGGAGCGGTAGTAGGAGAATTAAGGATAATGAGAGTAGTGGAAGCAGGGGGAGTGAGAATTAAATTAGGGAAGGGCAATTAGGAGAAGTGAGGGAAAGCATGATGAATGGGGATGAGGGAGCTAGGGAACTGAGGGGAAATGAGAGAAAGGAAAGTAATGGGAAATGAGGGTAGCATAAGTAGTGAAAGTGAGCGAAAATGATGGTGAATATGTGGCGGAAATGTGAGGATGGGAAGTAGGAGGAATGGGGGTGTTAGGGTAAAGGAAATCAGGGGAAATGAGGGGAGATGACGTTTAGGAATTGTTTGGAAATTAAAAAAAGGGGAAATGAACGATGGGAAAGCAGAGGAAGTGAGAGGAATAAGGGAAATGAGGGGATGTGAAGTAGGAAAATTAAGGTGAAATTATTGAATGAAAAGTGTATAAAATTATTAGAAAATGATAGTGGGGGAGTGAGGGAAAGTGAAGGAAAAATAGAAGACGGGAAGTAGTTGAATAAAGGAGAATAAAGTGAAATAAAGGGAAATAAGCATAAGGAAAGTGTGGGAAGTGGAGGAAGTGAGGGGACGTGAGGGAAGCGGAAGTGAGAGTAGTCAGGGGAAATTAGGAGTGAGGAAGTGAAAGAATTGAGGTTGAAATGAGAGGTGGAAAAGTAGAAAAAATGAAGGGAAATGAGGAGAGTGGAAGTAGAAGAAGTGTGAAGAAATGAGGGGTGGGAAGTAAGGGGAAGTGAGGAGTGGTAAATTAGGGGGGAGGTTGGGTAGGAGAAATTAGTGAAAGTAGGAGAAGTATGGGAGAATAAGGGACGTTAAGTATGGGATGTGAAGGGCAATGGCGGAGGAGAAGTAAGGGGAAATGAGAGGAGTGGAACCATTGCAAGTGAGGGGAAGAAAGGCGAGAAATTAGGAGAAATGATTAGAAATGTGTGTGAGTAGAGGTGGG